>JASVEL010005150.1:0-21958 GCA_032618575.1 Nicotiana noctiflora | reverse complement strand
AACCTCTGCAATGCCACCCTCAAGTGCTGTGCATGCTCCTCCTGGCTGCGTGAATACACCAAAATATCATCAATAAACACAATTACAAAAGAATCAAGGTACGGCTGAAATACACTATTCATCAAGTGCATGAATGCAGCTGGGGCATTAGTCAACCTGAAAGACATCACCAGGAACTCGTAGTGCCCATATCGCTTCCTGAATGCTGTCTTCATAATATCTGAGTCCCTGATCTTCAACTGATGATAGCCCGATCGAAGATCAATCTTAGAAAATACACTAGCTCCCCGGAGCTGATCAAATAGGTCCTCAATACGAGGCAATGGGTACTTATTCTTCACTGTTACCTTGTTCAGCTGCCTATAATCAATGCACATTCTCATTGTGCCATCTTTCTTCTTCACGAACAACACCGGTGCACCCCAAGGTGACACACTCGGACGAATGAAACCCTTATCTAAGAGTTCCCGAAGTTGTTCTTTCAATTCTTTTAACTCTGCTGGTGCCATGCGATAGGGAGGAATAGAAATGGGCTGAGTGCCCGGCACCAAGTCAATACCAAAATCAATATCTTTGTCAGGCGGCATGCCCGGCAGGTCTGCTGGAAATACATCCGGAAACTCCTCACAATGGGGACCGAATCAAGACTGGGTGTCTCGGCCTCAACATTTCTAATGAAGGCCAAATAAGACAAACAACCCTTGCCAATCATTCGTTGGGCCTTTATATAAGAAATCACCCTGTCGGACACATAATCAGTCAAGCCACGCCACTCGATCCTCGGATTACCCGGAATAGCTAGTGTGACTGTCTTGGCATGACAGTCCAGAATCGCATGGTAAGGAGATAGCCAATCCATGCCTAGAATTACATCAAAATCTACCATGCCCAGTAGTAATAGATCAACTCGGGTCTCCAGACCCCCAATAGTAATAATACAGGATCGATATACCTGATCCACAACAACAGTATCCCCCACTGGGGTAGACACATATACGGGCAAAGCAAGAATACCACGGGTCATACCCAAATGATGTGCAAAATAAGTAGAGACATAAGAATAGGTGGATCCGGGATCAAATAAGACAGAAACATCCATGTGGCAGACTGAGATAATACCTGAAATAACCGCATCCGAAGCACTAGCATCCTTCCTATCCGGAAGAGCATAGAAACGAGCCTGGCCTCCACCAGTACGATCCTCACCCCTAGGGCAACCTCTGGATACCTGGCCACCAGTCCTAGCCGACCGTGCTGGCGCCGAAGAAACAGGAGTAGAAGACGAGGGTTGATCCCTCTGCTGAGACCGCTTACGAAGCCACCGAGGACACTCTCTCCTGATATGGCCCAAATCACCGCACTCAAAACAATGGCCCGAAGATGGAAGAAGGGGCTGCCGAGGACCCTCGCTACGGATGAACCCCGTGCCGAGGAAGCGAGGAGCGAGCTCGAGAGCCGGAAGAGCACTCGGCGCGGGCCGACTCGCCGACGGCTCGCCGACCCCGATAACCTTGATGGCCCCGACGACCACGATCCGATGAAACCCCACCGGACGCTCGCACGTCCAGACTGATGAGACCTGAAAGAGCGACCTCTGCTATGCTGAAATTGGCCCCTAGACGGAGCACCACTGTAACTGCTAGTACCACGAGGCCTCTTAGCCTCTCTCTCCTCCTGCTCTCTGCGGCGATCTGTCTCAATGTGTAGGGCAGCATCAACCACCTCCTCAAAGGTAACTACCGAAGCTCTCTCCCTGGTCATCAATATGTGGATGGGATAAATAAGGCCATCAATAAATCTCTGAATCCTCTCTCCGTCCGTAGGAACCATCCACATGGCATGACGGGCCAGCTGTGTGAATCTCATCTCATACTGAGTAACCGTCATCTCTTCCTGCTTCAACCACTCGAACTGACGTCGCAGCTCCTCTCTCTGAGACTGAGGTACGTACTTCTCCAAAAATACCGTGGAGAACTGCTGCCAAGTGAGGGGCACTGCCCCGGCGGGCCTACGCCTCTCAAAATCCTCCCACCACTGAAATGCTGCACCTGTGAACTGAAAAGTGGTGAATGAAACACCGCTGGACTCTAGAATACCCGCGGTGCGAAGCATGCGCTGACATCTGTCAAGAAAACCCTGGGCATCCTCGCCCTCTCCAGATGACACTGCTCATCGTCAGGCATAACTGGAACAACATGAGCAGGGGCTGGTGCAACGGGTGCAGCTGGCTGAACTGGAGCTGGCCCAGGTGCTTAAATACCCTGAACTACCGGCTCGGGTGTGCGAGCCACGGGGTCTGATTCCCTCCCCCTGCCCGTGAAGAAGCCGCTGCAGTAGAGGCTGCAACCACCTGAGCTAAGCGAGTGCATACTGATAGAATCTGGGCCAAAGTCTCCTAAAGACCCAATATCTCAATAGCAACTGCCGGTGCCTGAACTTGAGCTGCTGGAGCGTCTGCCGCTGGAATCTGGTCCTGAGTTTGGGCCACTGGTGTAGGAATCTGACCTTGAGTCTGGTCAGCTGGTGGGTCAGCAGGCACTGGCACTGCTGCCCTACCTCTACCACGACCACGGCCTCCGGGTGCCAATGGTGGTCGTCCGCCACGTCCGTTAGCTCGTGTTCTCGCCATCTGCGAGAGAATAGAATATGGAAAATTTTAATTTCATGATAACACAGATCGCACGATATGAATCCAAGAAAATGAGGTTTTTCCTAAAGTTTTCTGTAGCCCTCCGAAGATAGATACGGACGTCTACGTACCGATCCGCGAAAGCCTACTAAACCGGCTCATGACTCGCGAGTCCTAATAACCTAGAGCTCCGATACCAACTTGTCACGACCCAAATCCGGTCGTGATGGCGCCCAACAATCAAGCTAGGCCAGCCAGACCAACAATTTAATTATAACATCGAATACCAGTCCCAAATGGACAACCCAAGAAGAATATATGAGTTTAAGAACTCCAATAATAATAGAAATGAACAAAATACCGACACTCCCAAAGATCCGGAGTCACAAGTCTAGAGCCTCTAACAAAACCCAACGGGAGTAGAGAGTACTGTATAGAAATACTCAAGTCTGAATACAAAATACAAAATAACAACTGGAAAGGAGAAGAGAAGCTAGGTTCTGCGAACGTAGGCAGCTACCTCAGCAACTCGATATGACACTGCAAACGCTGGAAATGCCTGCCTACTGCTCCTGAGTACCTCAGTCTGCACACAAAAGGTGCAGGGAGTAGGGGTGAGTACTAAGTACTTAGTGAGTAATACATATATAAAAGTAGCTGAAAGTAAGAAATCCACAAAATACCACAATATGAAGCTACACTACAGTCCGAATCTCCTACGAACTAGTATCAACAGTACAATTCAGCTACCATAGAGTAATTCAACAAATAAGGATGCAATGCAATGCACATAACCGCTACGGCGTGTAGCCCGATCCAATTTAACGTCGACGGCGCTCACTGGGGTGTGTACAGACTCCGGAGGGGCTCCTACAGCCCAAGCGCAATACTGCTGCGGCGTGCAGCCCGATCCACATATCAACCACTGCAGCGTGCAGCCCGATCCCATACTCAGTCCACAATAAGCAATTAAGTCACAAAACAATTCATTTTCCTTAATTCCAGTCTCTCAATTCATAATTTATGAAAAATACTTTAACTTTATTAGATTTGTAAAAGCCGGTGACTTAGCATTTCAAAAATGTGATTTCAATTTCCAGGACTGAGATCAGTGATTTAAGCAATTATAGCTATCACATAAATATTGTCCTCTAAGGACGCTACGGATCGGCACAAGGCCCCAAACAAGGCTTACAGCCCACAAAAATATCAAATACAGTGTATTTCCAACACTAATTAACACATTATTCACATCCGGGATGGACCAAGTCTCAATCCCTAGTCACAATCAATCCCGCACCTGCCACGGTGTGCGAGCCACGCCCTACTAGCATCACAATGTGCTAAGCCGGGGTTTCGAACCCTCGGCTACCATATACACAAACTACTCACCTCTAGCCGGTCGTAGACTCGTCCGCGATGCCTTTTCCTTTGAATTTAGCTCCCTCGTGCATGGAATCTAGTCAAACCACAATAATTATATCAAATACGGGTCAAATAATCATAACCCATTTCAATTTACATGAAATTCGCATAAATACACCAAGTTGGTAAAACCCGACCCCGGGCCCACTGCTCGGAAAATTTCGAAATTAGTACCAACGCGACCCTCATCTCGCCACGAATCCGTGCATATAAAATTTATCGAAATCGGAGTTCAAATGGCCTTCCAAATCCAAAAATCCCGTTTTCAATATTTAGGCCACATTTCTTCAAGATTTCAACCCAATTTCATGAAGATTGATGTTAATACTACCATAAAATGATGTTTTTGAGTCAAGAATCTTACCTCCGACGAATACCCGATGACTTCTCAGTGATTTCCTCGAGTTTTCTTCTCTCTAGGGCTCAAAATTATGTTTTGGGGGTGTAAACCCGTAACCCCTCTCCTTCTGGATTTTATTCACTGCCAGAGACTTTTGTTCTTCGCGTTCGCGTGAGCTCCCACGCGTTCGTGAAGAACAGCTCCTCCTTACTCTTCGCGATCGCGACGCTTACCACGCGTTCGATATGAACAGCCCTCACTTACCCTTCGCGAACGCGACGCCCTCCACGCGTTCGCGATGCTCAAACTCCCCACGCCCAAAATCCTTCTACGCGTTCGCGATACTCCTCCCGCGAACGCGAAGCCTTACCCTCACACACCTACGCGAACGCGACTGCTGGAACGCGAACGCGATGCACACGATCCCTGGCCTACGTGAACGCGGCTCCCCTTCCCACGAACGCGATGCACCGATAAGCTTGGCCTTCGCGAACGCGGCCCTTGCCACGCGAACGCGAAGGCTTAAAGGCCTGGGCAGAACCTGCAGTTTTTCTGCAGATTTTTGCCAAGTCCAAATGCCCGGTTGATGGTCCGAAATCATCCCGAGGCCCCCGGACCCCAACGAAAACCACCAACGTACTCCAAAACATGATACTGACTTGTTCCAATCATAATAACACCATACTAAACATCAAAATCACCATTTACACACGAATTCAAGCCTAAGTTTATTCAAAACTTTCAAAACTAACATTCAATCCAAAACCCGATCAAACGATGTCCGAATGACCTGAAAATTTGCGGACACATCCAAAATCACATAACGAAGCTACAGAAATTGTCGGAATTCCATTCCGACCCCCGGATCAAAATATCACCTACCATCCGGTTTTCGCCAAAAATTAACCTTCGCCAATTCAAGCCTAAAACTACACCGGACCTCCGAATTCAATTCCGATTGCTCTCCTAAGTCATAATTGATCCCCCGGAACTAGTCGAATCATCAGAATCCGGTTCCGAGCACTCTAACTCAATAGTCAACTCTTTGTTGACTTTTCATATTCAAGCTTTCTTCAAACATGCTATTTGTTTCATTTTCAATCCAAATCACTCCTAACTCACCCGATATACTCTAATACTGTTTTAAAAGCATAATATATGTAGATAACCCACATGTGCCTCATTTCTATATTTCAATATACCTTCCACCATCATATACGAAATACACAGCCATTTAGTCTTTCTGAGTCTTAACTCATACTGCCACATGTAATATACTTCACTACCCAACTAGGAGATATGAACATATTCTTCAAAGACCCATGCCTCGGGCTACACAACCGACCGCAATAAGAAACAAACACGTAACAGCTCATGAATTATCCATCAGGCTTCTTCGTCACTACCAAAATCATATAGATACACCTTGCAGTACTAACATACTCATCAAATGAATATCCAGCCGCCATTCCAGCTAATAAGAACAACACTAAACATATAAGTTCAAAACACTTGCTCACACAATCAGTAACTCGGTGCTCAAGCCATAGGAAAAGATCCGGTCTCAAGTCCTCCAGACTAGCCCCACATGAACTCATGGAGATTACCTCTCGTGCCTTGATCGGGGAATCACAAGCCATTAAGGCACATATATTATTGAGCGCTCATGTGCGCACACCGACGTGTGGAAGGAATTTCAAGAGTTATTTCAAACTAAATCAAGTACGCATGATAAGAGTTTCAAAAAAATGGGAAATGTTTCCTAAAGGTTCTACAGTCTCTCGAGGATAAATACAGACGTCTTTGTACCGATCCGCAAGACACTACTAACCGGCTCAAGACTCATGAGGCCTAGTAACCTAGGCTTTGATACAAACTTGTCATGACCCCAAACCCAGTCGTGATGGCACCCAGGATATTTCTAGGCAAGCCCGACCTATCACACACATTCTGAGATGCAAGCTTACATTCTTTGTTCAAAATCAATAATAACGAGACAATATACGAAGTTTAGGAAATATATATAAAATAACTCAATAAACCAGTACATATAACCTCCCACAGATCTGGGGGTCACGAGTCAAGAGCCTCTACCGAATAGCAAAGTAATAATACTAAACATAATAATCTAAATACGCGGAAATGTCCTAAACGTGGAAACAAAGGAGGATTCTGGTCCTGCGGACGCCAGGCGGCTACCTCGACAAGCTCCTAAATATGCTCTGAAAGTAGCTAAATATAAACCGTGCTCTAAGGTACCTAGATCTGCACACAAGGTGCAGGGAGTAAAGTGCCAACTCAGCGGTAATAGACATGTATAATGATATTGAAGGCAAAAAATCCGAAAAGATCGTACAGTAAAGCTATACAATATTTCATTTCCTTTTTAACAATATAAATCTCAGGGAAAGAAGTAACAGCTAGAGCAGATAGGTGTAAATGTGTAAATGCAATGCAGATGCACATGAACATGATGCTACGGCATGTAGCCCGATCCATTTGGGTACCCGCGCTCATTATGGGGGTTCAGACTCTGGAGGGGCTCCTACAGCCCAAGCGCAATATCAGTAACATATGTTGCAGTGTACAACTCGATCCACTATCAATCCAGCTACATGCAATGCAAGCCTCACAGGCACAAATACTTACCATTTTTAAATCCGTTTAATAGAAATTATAGAAATAAGTGTTCAGAAATCTTAGAATTTGCAATTCATTTTTAGACAGTGTTTAGCTCAAGACTGATATCATGAAAACATGCTATAATCATAGAAACAGTGATAACAATCCTCACATGATCCAAATGATCGGCACACAACCCAAATATATCCATAACCATCCAAGTTGGAGGTTTACCGGCTCATTTATAGCCAACAACACAGTACAATGCCACTCGGTCAGACTAAGCCATAGTCCTTAATCACAATTGACCCCGCACTCACCATAGAGTACGTGTCTCACCTCAATACAGCATCACATGGTGATATAACAGGGTTTCAAACCCTCAGGTCATCATCTACATCTATTACTCACCTCAAACCGGCTCTGAAACTAGTCTGCAATGTCTTTCCCTCCAGAATCAAACTCCGTGGGTGCCAAATCTGATCAAAACCAATAGGAATACATCAAAATAGGCTAATGGATCATAACCCAATCGAAATAACTCGAAAAACACCCAAAAATACGATGTTGGCAAAACCTGAGCCCCAGGCCCATTTCTCGAAAATTTACGAAATTCACATTACGGAATCCTCGTCTCACCACGAGTCCATGCTTATCAAATTTATCAAAATTGGAGTCCATTTGTCCCTTAAATCATCATTTTACCATTTCTTAGGCTTCTAGCAAAAACTTCCATTTTTACCGTTTGATTCCTCCAATGTTTGGTGATAATTTCATGTTTTTACAATATAATAATATAAACCAAATCCAAATATTCTTACCTGATGATCCTCCTAAGAAGCCTCTTCAAAATCACCTTAGTTCGCACCCCAAATTGATTTTTACACTTATGAAATTCGAATGCTCTGATTTTCATTAAACCCTTCAGACCTTTCGCTTATGTGATTCCCAAAACCGCTTATGCGGTATCGCTTCCACGTCCAAATAACCACTTCTGCGGTTTAACTAAAAATCTCATTCGATCGCTTCTGCGGTCCTATACCGCTTCTGCGGTAGCCACTTTTGCGAAATAGGGTACGCTTCTACGGAAACTCCCAAGCCGCAAAAAGCCGCTTTTGCGACCACAAAGCCGCATCTGCTGGACCGTTTAAGCAGCTCACCAACCGCAAATGGGAAACAACAGAACTTTCACACCAGACCTGCTATAATACCTCAATTCTTCCGATTAACCATCTGAAACCATTTCGAGGCCCTGGGGACCTCAACCAAAAACACAAACCCACACTAAAACACCATACGAACTTGTTCCAATCATAAAAATACATACTTAAACACAAGAATCATCAAATTACCAAGGATTCAAGCCTAATTTATTTAGGAAAAAGAAAACTTCTAAAACCAACATTCGATCAAAAACCCGACCAAACAATGTCTGAATGACCTGAAAATTTGTAGACATATCCAAAATCACTTAATGAAGCTACTGGAACTCTCAGAATTCAATTCCGACACTCGAATTAAAAGCTCACCTATCAGCCAGATTCTGCCAAAATTCCAACTTCACTAGTTTAAACCTATATCTACACCGGACATCAAAATTTAATTCTGATCGCTCCCCTAAGTCACAATTAACCTCCCAACGCTAACCGAACCATCAGAATTCACATTCGATCCCTCTAACCACATATTCAAGTTCTTGTTGATTTTTTTAAAACAAACTCTCTTGTTATAGGCTATTTGCCTTATTTTCAACCAAAATCAATTCAATAACACCCGATAGACTCTAATAATGATATAGAAACACGAAGCAATACAATAAGGGAGAAACGGGGTGGTAACTCAAATGATGATGGGCCGGGTCATTACAGTCTTATGGGCCGGGTAAATACTCTTGTAAATCCTACTGGGATTAATAATCCCTCAGACTAAAAGTCTACTCGGATCAATCGACCCTATTTTACGCCCAAATGAAAAGGAGACATCCTATTTATAGCGTTTAAAGTATATAAAAGAGCTCTCTTTTATTTAAAAGTTAGACACCCAAAGGTGCAACTTTAGACATAGCACAAGTAACGATGCATCAAAATATATATTTCAAGTCTAAAAGCCTGAGTATGAGCACTCAAAATAATTTTCTAAAGTGATAAGAAAAACTTGTACTTGGATAAATTCTCTAAAAAACCAAATGATGATATTAGACCCGAAAGATACGAGGAACACTATATTATTACCGGTCTAGGTTACAACCCATTTTGATAAAAGAAGGGATGAAGCAGTTATCATCTACTATATACCTCCAAGTCCCGTATGTTTTTTCTTTTCAGGAAATGGACCATATGGAAGGAATAATCAAATGCTCGAGAATTCGTACTTCAAAACTCTAAAACTTGGGGAACTATATAATATGAAAGGCAAAAAAGACTAGAAAAATCAAAATTCAAGTCAAGCCTAAGGTCTACCCAACAAATCAAAAGTTAAGAGCAAAGTCACGACCAAATACATAAGCCTAACTCGAAAACCTTGGAAAATATACTCATAAATGTAAATGAATGTTTCAAAGAAGATTAAAGGCAGAATATTAGTTAAGGTTAAAAATGCACATCTTTGTACTTACTCAAAAACTATTGTAACTAATATTAGTTACAGATTAAAAAGCAATACCCTTGTAATCATTTGAAAACTGTTATCAATAAAAATAGTTATGGGTATAAATTAATGCACTCTTGTATTTATCTAAAAATTGTTATCAATAAGAATAGATATGGGTAAAAATTCATACCCTTATATTTAAAACTGTTGTAAAAAAAATAGTTATCCCCTTGTACTAATTCAAAAAAATTGTTACAAAAAAAAAAGGTTATGAGTGCAAGCTTATATCGAATTTGTTAAAAGAAAAAACACTTCCAAAATGAGTTATAGACGATACACAAACACATATGAAATGTTATGAAAGTTAAATGTATATGAAAGTTAAATGTAAAAACTTTCTCCAAAAAATTGTTAAAGAAAAACATGTGAAAATTCATATCTCTCTTTTGTATGTTTACACTATTATGAAGTAGAGACGTCTTCTTCATTAAGTCTCATTCCTAAAAGGGCCCTCTTTTATAATTCGTGCTTATTCAAAAAAGTTATGGAGCATTAAAGTATTTTTAATGCAAATTTGAAGGGTAAAACAAAAACCCAAACATTAAAATTGGCAGAAAATAAAGCCGAAATATATATATATATATATATATATATATATATATATATATATATCAAACTTTGCATACATAAGACAAAGATTTATCTTGAAACCCCGAAACAAGACATGCGTAAACCAGCCGATTATTGACAAAAGGAACATAAGCGGTGAAGTTATCATCTGAATTTTTAAGTTCTGCACTCCTTTTTCCTTCGTCCGATTTTTGTCCCTATTGGGTTTTTCCGGCAAGCTTTCTATTGAGACAGACATAAGGATGAAAAGGATAAAATCTTCAACTTTCCGCTCATATCATAGTAAGTAACCGAAAAGTGGGGGTACTATCTGTATTATTGAAAATTAGACTCTCCATGTAGGTCTATTAAATGGTGACTCGTGTCAGCAAAGTTTAAAGAAAAGTGAAGATTGACATGTAAAGATGATATATGAAACACCCCCGAGACCGAACATACCTACCTATTAGCTTTGGAACTGATCATCATGAAATAGCCCAGATCAGGTGCGGTTAGAATATCTCATAATTACAAATAGGAAGGAACCAATTAATCCCGGATTATATGGGATTTACCATCATTACACCATCGCTTACAAATCAATTATTAACAAATGCAATAAATTATTGTAACGGTCAGAACAACGCAATCAATTACAAGACTGACTCAACAGGCACGTGATTGACTCAACAGGCACGGGATTGACTCAACAGGCACAAAATTGACTCAATAGGTATGGGATTCACTCAACAGGCACATGATCAACTCAACATGCACGAGATTGACTCAATAGACATAGGATTGACTCATCAGTTATGGAGTTAACTCATCAGTTACGAAATTAACTCATCAATTATGAATTTAGCTCATCAATTACGAAATTCCAACATTTACACAGTTGTTACAAGTCTTCCAAAAGTAATGGGTGAATTGATTTAGTGCTCATAATATACACATAATTTAAGGAGAATGGTTTCTCAGATTTAGTCCTATAAATAGACATACTTTTACCACCACGGGGAGATTTAATTTTCTTCTCTATAGTTCTAATTATTGTAATTTATAGCACATTACTCTCAAGTTAGCCAAAGTTCGGACCTTCAAGCTCTGTTCAGCTCATTATCCTATCGAGGATCATTCAATAAGAGTTATTTCTTCTCTGCTTTATTTTTATTATATTATCTGTTATTGAATTTATTTTCTACTTCTCTATCATGTTGTGTTAACGAAATTAAATATCTTTCAGATTGAATCGGTCGTTTGTGGCCCGTCATATAAAATTATTGCTTTGACCTTAAAAATTATTTTTTGGGTTGAACATATATATATATATATATATATGTGTGTGTGTGTGTGTGTGTGTGTGTGTGTGTGTGTGTGTGTATCATTTTATACAAATTTTATAAATGATTTTTCATTATGAGAGAATGTATCAGATTTAAATCGAGAAGCATATTCTCTCTTCTTCTTCTTCTCTCTACTCTCCTTAACCCTAGATATGTTTTTCATGGCAATTTCATACATTTTGAAGTTTATCAATAGGTACTTTCTTTTTCGCCACTATATATTATTGCATGCTAGCAAAGGTTTAATCTCTCCACAAATTCAGTCAGTCGTACCAAGTAAATAATCTATCGATGTTATAACGTAAAAAAACTTCTAACTAGCTTTCAATATATTGCCCCTTGTTAATTAGACTAGACTCTATAATTTACAACATTGTGTAAGTAATTCTATTGTTGGGCCTCCAAAGCCACACACTTAAGTTGGCCCATTCTTTATTTATTTGGAAAAATAGACAGTTTTATAGATATAGCCATTCTTTGTATTATATTATAAATAGTTGGATGTAATAGCTTATTTCAATACATTGTGCTAGTTTTGTAAACATTATTAACAGGGTCTAAATGAGGTATAAATAGTAAAGGGCGAAACTGTATTCGGTTGGCCGAGCATTTTCCATTCTCGTTCGCATCGTTCTCTCTGCTAAGAAGGATCAAGAATCCATAATCTCCATTTTTGATCTTTTTGGATGAGCTGATGTTTTCTGTATTAACATGGTATCAGAGCTGGAGACGATAGTCCCTACTCTCCTCTATCGAGCGATGTTACCCTCATCTGATTTCGTCAAGTTTTTGCTTTCATCAAAGTTTGGTGGTTTTCATTGATTTCTCGACTTGAAGATACTTTTTTTTGTTTGATTTTTTCATTGTTGTCATTGGATAAGCTGTATTACCGTGAAGTTTCCATTTTTGATTGAATTTTAATGTTCCAGATTTTGTCAGATTAAGGCTTGCTCTGTGACGACCCAAAGGGTCATCACTTATTTAATTCCTTACTTCTTCAGGTTGCGAAGAAGGCCAGTATATTCTTCTCTTATCTGATTGCTTTCTTTATGGTGTTTGGTGTTATCGTTTGAGAATTGTTTCCGTGAGTCGATTGATACTTCCTAATTGCTATCATAACTGGTTCTAGTACATCTTCTGCATATACTCCTAAGCCTTCATCACCCTTGTATCTCCAATATTCTGATGTTCCCGGAGTATTACTTGTTCCTGTACCTTTCTCGGAGAATGGTTTTGGCGGATGGAAACATAGCATGATAGTTTCTCTATTCGCTAGGAATAAGATAGCTTTTATTGATGGTTCATGTCCCAAATCTACTGCGACTTCTCCTGATTATAAGTAATGGGATCGTTTGTAAAAACATGGTTATATCATGGATAACTATCTTGATGTCTTCAGAAATAGCTAAAAGTGTTCAATACTCTGAGACAGCTGAAAGTATTTGGAAACAATTAAATAACAGATATGAAACTGTAAATGGGACCAAAGTATTTGAATTAAAAAGGGAATTAGCATATACTTATCAAGGATCCCTTGATAGTGCTTCCTATTTCACCAAAATTAAAAGAATATGAGTTGGGGGTAATGTGCAGTAGTCATTCAAATACTTGCACATGTGCTACTAAAGAAGGTCTTCAAAAGGAGAAATAAGAGGATAAAGTTCATCAGTTCCTCATGTGACTGAATGAGGTATATGTGGGTGTCCGAAGCAATTTAAAAATTATGCAACCTTTGCTATCTCTTGACAATGTCTATAACATCCTCCAGCAAGATGAAAAACAATGACAAGTCAATCTTGCCACACAATTTACTAATGAATCAGCATCTTTCAATGTCTACCCTCCCAATAACAAACATTTTCAACCACAAATTAAACCTTTTCAACCACAAATTAATTTTCAGGTATATCAGAGATAATTTAATCAGAGAGTCAATTTTGACCAATCCAAGTCTAACCTCTTTTGTAAGTATTGTAAGAAACCAGGACATGCCATTGATAAGTGTTTCAAGCTTCACGGGTTCCCTCCAAATTTCAAGTTCACTAAAGGCAAGAAAGTAGTTGCCAACGTGGTTATGGATTCTGATTTTTATACTTTTAAATGTTCTTCTCACAACCAATTCTTGCTGCTGGTTCTAATGATCATGGTTCTGGGGTACCTGGTTTGACAAAGCAGCAGTATTCTCAACTGATTTCACTGCTACAACAATCTCACATCTCTAATTCTGGACCTCAACTCAACATTCTAAGCTCTGCAAATTTTGCTGGTACTTTACTGCCTAAGAATGTAGTATATAGTTTTAATCTACTCTACTTAGTCAATCTGATTTTTTAACTTGGATAGTTGACTCTGATGCATCAGATCACATGACCTCCAACAAAGATTACCTTATTAATATCACCCCTTTACCTATTCCTTTCCTTGTTTCCCTACCAAATGGGCACAAATTTAAATTCATTTGTACAGGTTCCTTTGCCTTAACAGATTCCATTATTCTATAAATGTTCTCTATCTACCTTCTTTTAAACACAATCTTATTTATGTATATAAACTCACAGACCAGCTTGATTGCATACTTCAGTTTACCAGACTTTCTTGTCTCATGCAGGGCTCTTCTTTGATGAAGCCTCTGGATCTTTGTAAATTGGATTGTGGGTTATACAAGTTTGTATGGGAAAAGCCTTCTAAACATCAAGCTACTCTGTCAAATTATTGCAGCTACCATTTATTTATGACCATGTTCCTGTTTTTTGTATTCTAAATACTGCTTCTTCCACCTGTAATAAAGTTGCTATGGATACAATGATGGATATTGTTTGGCATATTAGACTTGTTCATGTTCCTTTCGAGCTTCTGAGGCCTTGAAAACCTCATTCCATGTTGCCTCGATTTACATGCACAATCCGAGCATGTAGCCGGAAAGATTTTTGTGATAGAAAATATGAATTCTATGAGAAATTTGGATAAAAATGATATTAATATTGATATGGTTGACTTCGGTCAACATTTTTGGTAAACGGATCCGGACCCGAGATTGGATGTTCCCGAGAGGTCCGTAGGAAAATATGGGACTTGGACATGCGTCCGGAGTCGAATTCTGAGGCCTAGAGCCCAAGTTATGAATTTTTCTATGAAATTGTTTTTGATGTAATTGTTAAAGGAAATTAATTAATTGACCTTGGTATCGGGCTCGTATTTTGGTTCCGACGCCCAGTACAAGTCTTAAATATTATATATGTGATTTCTGTAAAGTTTGGTGACATTCGGATGTCGTTTGAGATGTTTTGGACCTTGAGTCCCAAGTTTGAAAGTTTTGAAAACCAAAAGTATGAAAATTATGAATTTGAGGCTTGATTTGATGAAAACGATGTGATATTGGCGATATGATCGCACGAACAAGTTCATAATGTGTTTTTGATGTTGTGTACATGTTTGGTTTGGAGCCCGGGGAGCTCGGGTAAAGATTTGATAGGCCGTTGGATGAAATTCTGAATTTTTGCACTGCTGGTTTTTCACCCAGCTGTTGTCTTCGCAATTGCGAAGTATTTCTCGCAATTGCGAAGGTGGCAGGTCAAGGCAGGGTTCGCAAATGCGAACCCTTGGTCGCAAATGCGAAGGGTGCCCATGACCGTTTGGGTTCGCAAATGCGAACCAAACCTCGCAATTGCGAGGCCTCCAGTGAAAAGGCATGCTTCGCAAATGCGAAGCATTCTTTGCAAATGCGAAGGTCCCTCAGCCTAGCCTCGTTCGCAAATGCGAACAAATGTTCGCATATGCGAAGGTCCCTGGAGGCCAGCCTGGTTCGCAAATGCGAACAAATGTTCGCAAATGCGAAGCCCCCCAGCCTTAGCTTATTTTTCAAACTCCAGAAATTGGTCGGGGTTCGCAATTGCGAACCCATGTTCGCAAATGCGAACACGGAGACCTGTAAAACACGATTTTCAGTTCATTTCTTCACTTTTTACAAAACAAAAACACCCATTTGCGATTCTTCACGGATTCCTTCTTCATCAAAACAATTGTAAGTCACTTTTTACAGAATTCATGATTTTATATCAGTGTTAGAGTCTATCGGGGAAGTTAGGAGTGAATTGGATTGAAAATGAGGCATATAGCCTTTTTGAAGGAAACTTAAATAAGGAAAGTCAACCCGGAGTTGACTATTTGGTTAGAGGGCTCGGAATCGGATTCTGATGATTCGGTTAGTTCCGGGAGGTGATTTGTGACTTAGGGGAGCGATCGAAATTGAATTTGGAGGCCCGGTGTAGAAATAGGCTTGAATTGGCTAAGGTTGAATTTTGGCGAAATCCGATCGATAGGTGAGATTTTGATCCGGGAGTCGGAATGGAATTCCGACAGTTGAAGTAGCTCCGTTAGGTGATTTTGGATGTTCCTGCAAAATTTCAGGTCATTCGGAGGTCGTTTGGTCGGGTTTTTGATCGAATGTCGATTTCGGAAGTTTTGAAGAATCTTAGGCTTGAATCCGTGCGTAATTGGTGATTTTGATGTTTAGGATGGTGTTTTTATGATTGGAACAAGTTTGAATTGTGTTATGGAGTATGTTAGTGGTTTTCGTTAGGGTCCCGGGGGCCTCGGGATGAATTCGGGGGTCCAAACGGACCATTTTTGGCCTTAGACGGCCTTAGACAGCAACCTGTATCTGCAGAAGGAAATCCTTCATCGTATTCGCGATGAAGGGGCACGCGTCCTCGAAGGTCAGCCAGGGTATGCATCACGTTCGCGATGGTCTGGACGCGAACGCGTAGGGTTAGGATCGGAGGCTCGGACGCGTAGAAGAAAATCCGGGCGGTTGAAATCTGTGCTTCGCGAACGCGTGACTGGGTGTCGCGTTCGCGATGGGTGGACGGAGCAGAGCATCGCGTTCGTGTGAGTCCTGTCGCGAACGCGTAGAAGAAAGGTCTCTGGCAGTGAAGTTAAAACCAGAACTGGACAGTCGTGGGTTTAATACCCAAAACCTCCATTTTTGAGTTCCAAGAGAAGAAATTGACGGGAGATTGCTGGGAAATCATCGGGGTTTCGTTGGAGGTAAGTTTTGTGGCTTAATTACATCATTTTAACATGAAATCCTTGGTTAAATCCCTGTAAATGGAAGATTAAAGGTGGGTTTGAGCCCTAGGCCTAAATTAAAGAAAAACACCGATTTGAGTGGGCAAATGGAGTCCGATTTTGGTAAATTTTATATGCCTAGACTCGTATCGAGATGAGGATTCCGAATATGTGATTTTTGTAATTTTTCGACAAGTGTACCGAAAGGCGGGTTTTGACAACTTTGGGAATTTTGATGTAAATTGAGTTGTATTGATTGGGTGTCGTCCCATTGGCCTAATTTATTGTATTTCTACTCTATTTGATCAGATTCTACGCGTGCGGAGTTTGATTCTCATGGCAAGGGCATTGCGGAGTAGTCGTCGCGCGGTTCAAGGTGAGTGGTAGTAGTAAACAATGTACTGAGGGTTTGAAACCCCGTACTAGCACTTCACAGTGCTATATTGAGATGAGACACACGTCTTGAGATGAGTGTGGTGACATTGTGAATGGGGACTTGGACTTGGTCCTTCCCGCTAATAGAATACTGTGTTGTATGACCGCTAATGAGATTATAATCTGTACAATTGGGCTAATAGCCATGTTTGGGGCCTCGTGCCGATCTGTTAGAGCATTAGGGAACCAATAGAGCTAGGTGACCCGTATACCATGTTGGAAACATTCACTCGGCCGTAGCTCTAGCCGTATAGCATAATATGAGCCGATACTAGACGTGTACATTGAGAGAGATTATCTAGGGTGGGATTCCCTGTTCTAGCCGAGTGGGCCTGAAAGGCCAAGTCTATATCGACCGAGATAGGGTCCGGGACCCACCGTGATATATTATATTGGGCCCGAGAGGCCAAGTACATATTGATCGGGATAGGGTCGAGGACCCATTATGGGGTATTATATATATATATATATATATATATATATATATATATATGTATATATATATATATACCTATATTGGATCGGGGTGCACGCCGCAGCAGTATATATATTGGATCGGACTGCACGCCGCAGTAATATACATGTAATATACATGTGGGACGGACCGCACGCCGCAGTATTATTGCGCTTGGGCTGTAGGAGCCCCTTCGGAGTCTGAGTCTGCACACATTCTCAGTGAGCACTGGTGTATATTATGGGATCGGGCTGCGCGCCGCAGCAATATAAATATATATACATATATATATTGGATCGGACTGCACGCTGCAGTAATACATGTGTGGATCGGGCTGCACGCCGCAGTATAATAGTGCTCGGGCCTAGGGAGCCCCTCCGAAGTCTGTATACACCCCCAGTGAGCGCCGTCGACGTTAAATGGAGCGGGCTGCGCGCCGCAGCGGTATATGTATTGGAGCGGGCTGCACGCCGCAACATTATACTTAATCATATCCTATTATCTACTTAAATACTTATACATTATAGACATAGGTATGTGTCTTTATATGTTGAGATGGCCGTACACCGTAGGGTACGAGTGAGGGTTGGATCAGTGTAGAATCTTGTAGAGATAAACGTGGATTGGAGATTTGAGTACTACCATAGTGATGACGTACCTGTGAGGGTTGCCTTAGAACTGCTAAGTGATAGCACAGGAGTTCTTACCTTCAGCTATTATTTATTATTATTACTCACCGAGTTGAAATATACTCACCCCACTCCCCTGCACTTTCTGTGCAGATCCATAGGTGCCCGAGAGCAGTTGAGACATTGTAGCTGCTGATCCTTGTCTACTTTTGCGGAGATTACGAGGTAGCTGCCAGCGTCCGCAGAGCTTGTTTCCTCCTTCTTTATCATCTTGTTGATTTCCTATTTGCCTAGACTTGATTGTATTAGGATGCTATTCTGTAGAGGCTCAGTCTCGTGACACCACGATATGGTTGGGACCGCGTTTATCATTTTGACATGATCACTTGCTGTTTAAGTTAAATTGATTACTTAGAATTAATAATTGTCTGGTTGAAGGGATAATTTGGTTGGGCTTGCCTAGCATTGTGTTGGGCGCCATCACGACCGTGGTTTGGGTCGTGACAAGTTGGTATCAGAGCCTAGGTTAACAGGTCTCGCGAGTCACGAGCCGGTTGGTAGAGTCTCGTGGATCGGTACGGGGACGCCTGTACTTATCCTCGGGAGGCTGCAAACCTTTTAGGAAAAGTTTCAAATTCTTGGAATTCTTGTCGTGCGATTACTTTTGACTTGAACCGAACTTTGACATTCTATTCTCTCGCAGATGGCGAGAACTCGATCATACGGACGTGGAGGACGACCACCACTACCACCTGCTAGAGGCCGAGGACGTGGCCGTGGTCGTGGCGGAGTTAGGGCAGCCGAGGCAAGGCTGCCGCCGACCCACAGCCCCCGGCTGCGCAGAGGTGCCAACGAAGCACCGCATCGGGCACCGACCGTGCCCATTGTCATACCGGGTCTACGGAGACCCCGGCTCGCATACTAGCGATCCGCACCGGCCTAGCACGAGGCGGTTTCGGTTACTACCGCAGCAGATCTGCATCGGGGATTGGGGTGGTCATCGGACCCCCGCAGTACGCACTCCGCGAGCCGGCGAGTGCAGGTCGTACGGACACCGGAGGCTCCTCCGGCTCAGCCCCGTGGTTCCGGTTCGGCCAGCGAGATCGAGGTTCGTGGGGACAGGGTCCCGACCATGACGGACGATGAGCGGCGATCGTCTCGAGAGGTTCACCGAGGTTATCTCCTCCGGTGTTCATTAGTGCTCCGGGCGAGACGCCCAAGGTTTTCCGGATAAGTGCCGTCGGATGCTTCGTACGGCGAGGATCTTGGAGTTTAGTGAGGTATCATTCACTACCTTTCGCTTCGTGGGCCGGCCTTCGCTCGGTGGTAGGCTTGATGAGCGCCGCAGTCGACGGAGCGAGCACCACCATCATGGCCGGAGTTCTCCACTATGTTCTTGGAGAAATGGGTGCCTCGATCTCGGAGAGAGGAGATGCGTAGGCAGTTTGAGGGTCTCCGTCAGGGGGACATGTCAGTGTCAGAGTATGAGATCAGGTTTACAGAGTTGTCCAGATATGCACCGTGGTTGGTTCATTCCGACAGAGAGAGGATTGGGCGCTTCGTGGACGGCCTCATTTATCCCATTCGTATTCTGATGACTCGGGAGAGGGTTTTGAGTCGTACATTCGAGGATGCTGTGGATATTGCTCGCGACATAGAGACAGATCGTCGCAGAGAGCGGGATGAGAGGGAGGCCAAGAGGCCTCGAGGAGCGGCTAGTTCCAGTGGCACTCAGACCAGAGGCCAGAGTCGGCAGAGCCGAGGTCGCTCTTTCGGGTCTTCGCAGTCGGGTCGCTCAGATCGTCGCGGATGGTCTCCTAGACGGGGTTAGCGGGGTTCGCACCGCAGCCGCCCATCTCTCCGTGCCATGCCGACTCGTAGTTCTTCACGAGCCCTATCCGCCCGGGGTTCATCTCGGCCTAGTTCATCGGCTCGGCCACTCCGGCCGCCGGAGGTCCTTATCGGCTCCCGGCCACCGGCAGACCGGGAGTTGCTACGAGTGCGGAGAGTTTGGGCATCACCGCAGGGAGTGTCCCCGTCTTGTTTCCAGATCTTATCAGCAGGGGGCAGCCCTCGTCATCCGGTCCTTCTACTTCAGCACCCGCCCCGCCAGCTAGGGGTGAGGGTCAGACAGCTGGGGGTCGCTCTCGAGGGGGAGGCCGATCAGAGGCGGACAGGCTAGATGCTATGCTTTTCGGGGCCGATCTGAGGCCGTTGCTTCTGATGCTGTCATTACAGGTATTATTTCAGTCTGCCACAGAGATGCCTCAGTATTGTTTGATCCCGGTTCTACTTATTCTTATGTGTCTACATATTTTTCTCCTCATTTGGGCACAACCCGAGGGAGTCTTGAGCTGCCAGTGCATGTATCTACCCCGGTAGGGGATACTATTGTTGTGGACCACGTATACCGGTCCTGTTTGGTCACTATTGGAGGTCTGGAGACCCGAGTAGACTTGTTGCTTCTCAGCATGATCGATTTTGATGTTATATTGGGCATGGATTGGCTATCTCTATGTCATGCTATTCTGGACTGTCATGCTAAGACAGTCACCTTGGCTATGCCGGGCATTCAGCGGATCCAGTGGCGAGGCATGACTCAGTATGTACCTAGCAAGGTAATATCTTTCCTCGAGGCCCAACGAATGGTTGGGAAGGGATGTCTCTCTTATTTAGCATTTGTGCGGGAGGTCGAGGCCTAGACTCCCAGTATTGATTCTGTTCCCATTGTGCGAGACTTTCCTGATGTGTTTCCCTCAGACCTGCCGGGCATGCCGCCGGACAGGGATATTGATTTTGGTATCGATTTGGTGCCGGGCACTCAGCCTATTTCTATTCCTCCGTATCGTATGGCACCAGCTGAGTTGAAGGAATTGAAGGAGCAGCTCCAGGAACTCCTAGATAAGGGGTTCATTCGGCCGAGTGTGTCGCCGTGGGGTGCACCAGTCCTGTTTGTTAAGAAAAAGGACGGATCTATGAGAATGTGTATTGACTATAGGCGGCTAAACAAAGTAACAGTGAAGAATAAGTATCCTCTTCCTCGTATTGATGATTTATTTGATCAGCTCCAGGGAGCTAGGGTGTTCTCGAAGATTGATCTTCGTTCAGGCTACCATCAGGTGAAGATTAGGGACTCTGATATTATGAAGACTGCATTCAAGACTAGATATGGGCACTACGAGTTCCTTGTGATGTCTTTTGGGCTGACCAATGCCCCAACAGCATCCATGCATCTGATGAACAGCATGTTCAGTCCATACTTGGATTCATTCGTGATCTTGTTTATTGATGATATTCTAGTCTACTCCCGTAGCTAGGAGGAGCACGCTCAGCATTTGAGCATTGAGTTGCAGAGGTTGAGGGAGGAGAAGTTGTATGCTAAATTCTCCAAGTACGAGTTTTGGCTTGAGTCAGTAGCATTTCTGGGTCATGTGGTGTCTTGTGATGGTATCCAGGTTAAGCCGAAAAAGATAGAGGCGGTGCAAAGTTGGCCCAGACCGACCTCAGTTACTGAGATCCGTAGCTTTCTGGGATTGGCAGGGTATTATCGCCGATTCGTTCAGGGGTTCTCTTCTATTGCTTCACCCTTGACTAGATTGACTCGGAAGGGTGTTCCTTTCTTATGGTCCGAGGAGTGCGAGGAGAGCTTTCAGAAGCTCAAGACAGCACTGACCACAGCACCAGTCTTGATTCTACCGACAGCTTCAGGTTCTTATACTGTATATTGTGATGCCTCAGGAGTGGGCATTGGTTGTGTGTTAATGCAGGAGGGTAGGGTCATTGCTTATGCTTCTCGTCAGTTGAAGCCCCACG
>JASVEL010005149.1:0-33347 GCA_032618575.1 Nicotiana noctiflora | reverse complement strand
CGTCAGTTAAAGCCCCACGAGAAGAACTACCATGTTCATGATTTGGAGCTAGCAGCTATAGTTCATGCTTTGAAGATTTGGAGGCATTACCTGTATGGTGTCTCATGTGAGGTGTTCACGGATCATCATAGCCTTCAGCACTTATTCAGACAGAAGGACCTTAATTTGAGACAGCGGAGGTAGTTGGAGTTGCTTAAGGATTATGACATCACTATTTTGTATCATTTTGGGAAGGCCAATGTGGTGGCCGATGCCTTGAGCCGGAAGGCGGTTAGCATGGGCAGCCTAGCTTTCATCCCAGTTGGGGAGAGGCCATTTGCTTATGATGTTCAGGCCCTAGCCAATCGTCTAGTGAGATTAGATATTTCGGAGCCGAGTCGGGTGTTGGCTTGTGTTGTTTCTCGATCTTCCTTATATGATCGCATCAGGGAGCGACAATATGATGACCCACATTTGCTTGTCCTTAAGGACAGAGTGCAGCATAATGATGTTAGAGATGTGACTATCGACGGTGATGGTGTTCTGAGGATGCAGGGCCGTATATGCGTGCCCAATGTTGATGGTTTGCGGGAGTTGATACTTGAGGAGGCACACAGTTCGCGGTACTCTATTCACCCAGATGCCGCAAAGATGTACCAAGACTTGAGACAGCACTACTGGTGGAGGAGAATGAAGATGGATATTGTTAGGCATGTAGCTAAGTGCCTCAATTGCCAGCAGGTCAAATATGAGCATCAGAGACCGGGCGGTGTTCTTCAGCGTATGGTTATTCCCGAGTGGAAATGGGAGAGGATCACCATGGATTTTGTTACTGGGCTACCTCGGACAGCGAGGAAGTTTGATTCTGTATGGGTGATTGTTGATCGGCTGACTAAGTCCGCACATTTCATCCCGGTTAGTACTACTTACTCATCGGAGCGGTTGGCATCGATCTTTATTCGGGAGATTGTCAGGTTGCATGGGGTCCCAGTGTCTATTATATCTGACAGAGGCACTCAGTTCACTTCTCAGAGTTTTGGAGAGCATTTCAGCGAGAGATGGGTACGAGGGTTGAGTTGAGTACAGCATTTCACCCCCAGACAGACGGGCAGTCCGAGCGCACTATTCGGATCCTGGAGGATATGTTGCGGGCGTGTGTGATTGACTTTGGTGGTTCGTGGGATGAATTCTTACCACTTGCTGAGTTTGCCTACAACAACAGCTACCAGTCGAGTATTCAGATGGCCCCGTACGAGGCATTGTATGGCAGACGGTGTAGATCTCCTGTCGGATGGTTTGAGCCTGGGGAGGATAGATTGATAGGGACTGAGTTAGTTCAGGATGCTCTATATAGAGCAAAGTTGATCCAGTAAAGGCTTCGCACAGCACAGTCTCGCCAGAAGAGTTATGCGGACCGTAGGGTTCGAGAGTTGTCTTTCATGGTTGGTGACAGAGTATTGTTGAAGGTTTCACCCATGAAGGGTGTCATGAGGTTCGGGAAGAAAGGGAAGTTGAGTCCCGGGTACATTGGTCCTTTTGAGATACTTAGGAGAGTTGGAGAGGTGGCATATGAGTTGGCCTTGCCGCCCAGCTTATCCAGCGTTCATCCAGTATTCCATGTGTCTATGCTCCGGAAGTACATTGGAGATCCATCTCATGTATTAGACTTCAGTACCATTCAGCTTGATGGTGATCTATCCTATGATGTGGAGCCTATTGCTATTTTGGGTCGTCAGGCGAGAAAATTGAGGTCCAAGGAGATTGCATCGGTTAAGGTTCAGTGGAGAGGTCGACCCGTGGAGGAGGCTACTTGGGAGGTTGAGCAGGAGATGCGGAGCAGATATCCTCACTTGTTTGAGACTTCAGGTATGTTTCTTGACCCGCTCGAGGACGAGCGTTTGCTTAAGAGGGGAGAATGTGACGACCCGGCCCGTCGTCACGGGAATTACCACCCCGTTGTGTTGTAATTACATAATTCATGCTTTTATATCGGTGTTAGAGTCTATCGGGGAAGTTAGGAGTGAATTGAATTGAAAATGAGGCATATAGCCTTTTTGAAGGAAACTTGAATTAGGAAAGTCAACCCAGAGTTGACTATTTGGTTAGAGGGCTCGGAATCGAATTCCGATGATTCGGTTAGTTCCGGGAGGTGATTTGTGACTTAGGGGAGCGATCGGAATTGAATTTGGAGGCCCGGTGTAGAAATAGGCTTGAATTGGCTAAGGTTGAATTTTGGCGAAATCCGATCGATAGGTGAGATTTTGATCCGGGAGTCGGAATGGAATTCCGACAGTTGCAGTAGCTCCGTTAGGTGATTTTGGATGTGCTTGCAAAATTTCAGGTCATTCGGAGGTCGTTTGGTCGGGTTTTTAGCTCCGTTAGGTGATTTTGGATGTGCTTGCAAAATTTCAGGTCATTCGGAGGTCGTTTGGTCGGGTCATTAGGATGGTGTTTTTATGATTGGAACAAGTTTGAATTGTGTTATGGAGTATGTTAGTGGTTTTCGTTGGGGTCCCGGGGGCCTCGGGATGAATTCGGGGGTCCAAACGGACCATTTTTGGCCTTAGACAGCAGCTGAATTGCTGCTGTATATGCAGGGGAAAATCCTTCATCGCGTTCGCGATGAAGGGGCACGCGTCCGCGAAGGTCAGCAAGGGTATGCATCGCGTTCGCGATGGTCTGGACGCGAACGCGTAGGGTTAGGATCGGAGGCTTCGCGTTCGCGTGGAGCTGGAACGCGTTCGCGTAGGTGTGAAGGGTTGGTCATCGCGTTCGCGTGAGCGGAGACGCGGACGCGTAGAAGAAAATCCGGGCGGTTGAAATCTGTGCTTCGCGAACGCGTGACTGGGTGTCGCGTTCGTGATGGGTGGACGGAGCAGAGCATCGCGTTCGCGTGAGTCCTGTCGCGAACGCGTAGAAGAAAGGTCTCTGGCAGTGAAGTTAAAACCAGAACTGGACAGTCGCGTGTTTAATACCCAAAACCTCCATTTTTGAGTTCCAAGAGAAGAAATTGACGGGAGATTGCTGGGAAATCATCGGGGTTTCGTTAGAGGTAAGTTTTGTGGCTTAATTACATCATTTTAACATGAAATCCTTGGTTAAATCCATGTAAATGGAAGATTAAAGGTGGGTTTGAGCCCTAGGCCTAAATTAAAGAAAAACACTGATTTGAGTGGGCAAATGGAGTCCGATTTTGGTAAATTTTATATGCCTAGACTAGTATCGAGATGAGGATTCCGAATATGTGATTTTTGTAATTTTTCGAGAAGCCCACCAAAAGTCGGGTTTTGACAACTTGTGGGTTTTTGATGTAAATTGAGTTGTATTGATTGGGTGTCATCCCATTGGCCTAATTTATTGTATTTCTACTGTATTTGATCAGATTCTACGCGTGCGGAGTTTGATTCTCGTGGCAAGGGCATTGCGGAGTAGTCGTCGCGCCGGTTCGAGGTGAGTGGTAGTAGTAAACAATGTACTGAGGGTTTGAAACCCCGTACTAGCACTTCGCGGTGCTATATTGAGATGTGACACGCGTTCTATGACGGGCGTGGTGACATTCTGATTGGGGGTTTAGACTTGGTCCTTCCCGGCTAATAGAATACTGTGTTTAATGACTGTTAATGAGATTATAACTGTGCAATTGGGCTAATAGTCATGTTTGGGGCCTTGTGCCGATCTGTAGAGTATTAGGGAAGGTATAGAGCTAGGTGACCCTTATATCATGTTGGGAACATACACTCAACCGTAACTACAATTGTATAGCATATTACGAGCCAGTACTAGATGTCTACTTTGAAAGACACTACCTAGGGTGGAATTCCCTATTCTAGCTGAGTGAGCCTAAGAGGCCGGGTCTATATTGACTGAGTTAGGTCGAGGACCCACTAAGATATATCATATTGGGCCTGAGGGGCCAAGCATATACTGACTGGGATAGGGTCGAGGACCCGTTATGGGGTATTATATATATATATATATATATATATATATATATATATATACCTATATTGGATCGGGCGGCACGCCGCAGCAGTATATATGTATTGGATCGGACTGCACGCCGCGGTAATATACATGTAATATACATGTAATATACATGTAATATGCATGTGGGACGGACTGCACGCCGCGGTATTATTGCACTTGGGCTGTAGGAGCCCCTTCGGAGTCCGAGTCCGCACACATTCTCAGTGAGCGCTGGTGTATATTATGGGATCGGGCTGCGCGCCGCAGCCGTATAAATATATATACATATATATATTGGATCGGACCGCACGCCGCAGTAATACATGTGTGGATCGGGCTGCACGCCGCGGTATAATAGTGCTTGGGCCTAGGGAGCCCCTCCGAAGTCTGTATACACCCCCGGTGAGCGCCGTCGACGTTAAATGGAGCGGGCTGCGCGCCGCAGCGGTATATGTATTGGAGCGGGCTGCACGTCGCAGCATTATACTTAATCATATCCTATTATCTACTTAAATACTTATACATTATAGACATAGGTATGTGTCTTTATATGTTGAGATGGCCGTACACCGTAGGGGTACGAGTGAGGGTTGGATCAGCGTAAGAATCTTGTAGAGATAAACGTGGATTGGAGATTTGAGTATTACTATAGTGATGACGTACTTGTGAGGGTTGCCTTAGAACTGCTATGTGATAGCACAGGAGTTCTCACCTTCAGTTATTATTTATTATTGTTACTCACTGAGTTGAAATATACTCACCCCACTCCCCTGCACTTTCTGTGCAGATCCACAGGTGCCCGAGAGCGGTTGAGACATTGTAGCTGCTGATCCTTGTCTACTTTTGCGGAGATTACGAGGTAGCTGCCAGCGTCCGCAGAGCTTGTTTCCTCCTTCTTTATCATCTTGTTGATTTCCTATTTGCCTAGACTTGATTGTATTAGGATGCTATTCTGTAGAGGCTCAGTCTCGTGACACCACGATATGGTTGGGACCGTATTCTTATTTTTCAAACTCTAGAAATTGGTCGGGGTTCGCAAATGCGAACACAGAGACCTGTAAAACACGATTTTCAGTTCATTTCTTCACTTTTTACAAACCAAAAACACCCATTTGCGATTCTTCACGGATTCCTTCTTCTACAAAACAATTGTAAGTCACTTTTTACTTAATTCTTTCAATTCCTAACATCATTAAACATGTTTTTCAATAGAAATCAAAGGTTTTCATGGTAGAATTTCTTGTTTTTGTTAGAATATAGGGTTTTTCATAAATTGGGAAATTGGACCTCGAATTGAGGTCCGATTTTGAAACAAATCATATACATGAACTCGTGGGGGAATGGGTAACCAGATTTTGGTCCTAACCCCGAGTTCCGACCATGTGGGCCCGGGGTCGAAATTCACTATTCCGGGCAGAATGTTGTAAAAGTTGTATTTGGTCTTAGGAATTAGTTTGTTGAGTAGTATTAATGATATTAAATCAATTGTGTATAGATACGATTGGATTGGAGCCAAATTTGAAAGAAAAAGACATTGCCACGGATTGAATTGTTCATAAACATTCGAGGTAAGTGTTTGTTCTATCCTAGCTTGAGGGAATAGGATTATGTGTTATGTGTTATGTGTTCGAGTGCGGTGTATGGCATGTGGTTACGAGCATCCATACACTGGCGTCTAGTATGACCGTGAGTCGTTGAAAATGCTTATTTTGAGATATATTTAATTGTTATTGTTCTCCCTTGTCGGGACTTGTTGTGAAGATGATTATTGATTGCCCTTGTTGGGACGGTTTATGATTTACTGTTTCATTCTTTGCCCTTAACTGTGATTGTTATTTGGGTGAGGAAGAGTGATAATGCACGAAGGGTGATGCCGTGCCTTGATTTATTATTTATGCACGAAGGTTAATGCCGTGCCATGTTTTATTGATTATGCACGAAGGATCATGCCGTGCCCTATTATTGAACCATGTACGAAGGATCATGCCGTACTATGGATGTGAGGATGAGAGTAAAAGCACGAAGGGTGATACCGTGTACTTTATTTGCTTATTTGGTGAGGATGAGAGTAAAAGCACGAAGGGTGATGCCGTGCAATTGTTTGCTATTCCTTGACTTGATATTACATGTGTTTCCATTATACTTTGTTTTCCTTGTGAACTTATTAACTATTGTTAATTGTTGAATTCTTTGAGATATCCCTTATTGTGTTATTACTTGGTTATTTCTTGTTATTCTGTGGTATACATATATATTGAATTGCACAGGTTTATGTGGGTGTCTGGTCCTAGGCTTGTCACTACTTCGCCGGGATAGGCCAGGCACTTACCAGCACATGGGGTCAGTTGTGCTGATACTGTACTTCTGTGCATTTTTGCACAGGTCCAGGTTTCGATCAGGAGCAGCAGCATTAGATCTTTTGCATGAGAATTGATCACATTTGAGACCGATGTAGCTTGCAGGCGTCCGCAGGCCCGGCGTCTCTTCTTTTACTTATGTTACTAGCTGTAGTCTCTTTGTTCCGAGACAAACAGAATTATGTTATATTTCCTTCCAACTTTTATGTGTAGTATTCCATAGTAGTTCGTGAGTTGGTGACTCCACGTCTTGGGTAGAGGATTTCAGTATGATTTTCATCTTGTAATTAGTTATTTCTATTTCGATAAAGTATTCCGCATTTATTTAATTAAAATTGTGTTAAATGATAAATAAATTAATTAAAATTGTGTTAAAAACAGGATAGTATGAATACAGTGGCTTGCCTAGATACCACGAGTAGGCGCCATCACGATCCCGATGTTGGGGGAAAAATCCGGGTCGTGACAAGTTGGTATCAGAGCTCTAGGTTACATAGGTTTCACCACTCACGAACAAGCTTAATAGAGTTTGAGAGGTAGGTACGGAGACGTTTGTACTTGTCCTCCAGAGTCTATTGAGTTACGAAAGAGTCTCTCATTTGTTCTTTCTTATCGTGCGACTTGTTCCTCAATTACTGATTGAATTTCTATTCCGTCCTTTCGCAGATGGTGAGGACACGCGCTTCTTCGTCCGCTGACCAGCAGCCCGAGCCCCAGGCAGCTCCCGTGAGGGGCAGGGGCCAAGGCGTGTTCCCGAGCAAAGAGGGGCAGCTGTGAGCACATGATTTTTGCACCAGGCAAATAATTCCAAAATTAAAATAAATATATTTTTGAGTGCAATTAATCGCTTTGTTTGAAATTAGTTATATTTTTGTGTGTGTGAATAAGTAAAAATTAGAAAAAATCAAAAAAATAGCAGTAATTAGTTTGTTAGTTAGTTAATTAGAAAAATTAGCAAAATAGCTTAAATAGGAGAAAATAAAGGAAAAAATAGCAGAAAAATTGCAAAAAATATTAGAAAATTAGAGTAATTAGTAGATTAGGATTTATAATTTTTCATAAAAGAAAAGAAAAAAAAAATATAAAAGAAAGTGCATAAAAATCATTAAAACCAGAAAATACAAAAAAAATAGATATATATATACAGGTATAATGAATTGGGCTAACTGAGAAGCCCAATATGCCAAGCCCAGTCACTTGGCCCGCCTGGCTTTTAATCGTGTTGATCATGGCCGTTCGTTTTGGTGTATCTAACGGCCGAGAATATTAAGGGAATTATTTGGTTTAATTAATTGCCGAGATTTAATCTCAGCCGTTCATGTGATTTGATCCAAAGGTGTGAGACCTTAGTCTCATTAGAAGCAAAACGGCGGCGTTTAAGTAACGCCCATTTAAAGCCGTTGATCTTGATCAAATGGACGGTTGAGATTATCTGGGACGTGTGGCCTATATAAAGGCCTTGTCTGAAGACGGCCGTTCATTTTACCCAATTCAAAACCCTAAAGCCGGCCGCCTCTCTTCTCCCTGTCTTCATCTCCTTCTTCAAACCTCAGAAACCCTAGGCGGCCATGGCGGCCACCACCCTCCACGGTGGTCGCCGGCCCTTCTAATCCCTTCCTATCTTCTTCTCCTTCTTCTTCACTCATAACACACCCAAAAAAACCCAGAAAACCCCCTGTTCTTCGAAGTCCCGGTCACCGGAATCTTCGCCGGTGACCACCAAAGTATGAGAACCCACCTGAAACCAATACCATTCGACGCCTTTTCATGAGATCTACCCAACCATACTAGCCTCCACCCTCGAATCAAGCCCAGTCGCTTCGAATATCCCAAAAAGGGTCGTCGGAACCCTAACTTCGGCGACCCCAAACTCAACCCCCAGTCAAGATCCACCCTTTTTACACCCAAACACCCCTCTTCAAGTCAAAATCAAAAAAGGCTCCCCCTTTTGAGCCTAAAAGAAAATCAGAGAAAAATCAAAGAAAAGATCTGGAAAAAGAATAAGAAAAAGAAAAGAAGGAATAAAAAAAAGAGCCTGAAAGTCTGAGAGAATGAAAAGGAAAAGGAAAGGGAATAGGAAGCTCGGGGGACCGGCCCCGCAAGCTAAGTCCCCCACCCTTTAGTTCTTTTTAGCTTATTAGGATGCTTGTTATTTCTTGCATGTTTTGATCCTGACTTCTATGATTTCTGTGTTTAGCATGTTTTCTTGTCCTTTCTGATTTTTAAGTTTGCATTCGTGAGTTGTTTGCTGTTTGATTATGTTCCCCGTAGTTCTGAAGTTCACATCTCTTTGTTGCTTTACTTTGTTAATTGTTGACCCTGCTATTCTGATTAGTTGTTTCACATGCTAGCCTAAGACTTTTCTGTTTATTTTCTCATGTTAAGCATTTCCTCTCCTTTTGTGTTTTAGTTAATGTTTGTTGCTTGTTTATCATTATGATCATTTCTTCTGTTTTGAGATCCTGTGTTAGTCATATTGTCTCTGTTTCTTTGCTTTCATATATGTTTCTCTTGTTTTGAATCTCTCAGCATGTTTTCTTTCTATCCTGTAGGTTCTTAGTTTGAGTTTCACATGCTAATCCAGGATCCTGTATATCCTCATCTATTAACCTGTTTCTTCTTTAAATTCTGGAATAGTTCCTTTGAACATGTTAGTCATAGGGCTTATGTTGGTTTTATGATTTTCATTTCTGTCCTGTGCTTCTCATGTTAGTCTAAGACCCTTCTGCTTATCTTCTCATGCTGTGAGTCTTTGTCTATTTCTCTGTGACCACACTGATTTCCCAACTGGTTCATCTCCTATGTGTCCCTGTGTTCTTTTAGGGCCTGTTAGTGATAGGACTCTATCTGTTATATGCCTTGTTTGATCACATGGCTTTTTGCTCTAAAATTGAGAAGTTCATCCTTTTGTGTCATTTTAACTGTTGAGTGCTGATTCATGGCAAAAGCATGACCTTTGATCTTTGTCTTATGTTGAAATCAGGCTTAAGTTATTATGACCACTCTTGTTGCCTTTGACTGTAATAATTCATAGAACTGGGGTTCTTTCTAGCTTTCGGGGATTAGTTTTTCTACTGTTATCAAGCATGTCTAGTTCATGTACTGGTTAAAGTGTTTAATTCTCAATTAGGATTTATTCTTTTAAGATTTCCATGATCTTGATATTTCCCCTTCCCTACATTAGCCTGGTTCTAAGGTTGACCATTGATTCTCATGACTGATCAAGCTATGTTTAAGTTTAACTGTTTGTGAGAGTTGAACTTAGTACCTATATGTTCATGAATCTTGAGTATGCTTTGGGCCTTTCAATGAATCATCTAGCATGAATTGTTTGCCATTGGGTCTGCTTGATGTCATTTAACACTTTGGTATATGAAATTGAGTCATGAAAGTTGATTAATTAAGATTCATCATTATCAAACCTGCCTTCCGAGTTTTAATTGATTGATAAACATTGCTTGGTTTCATATGACTATGTGTGCACTTGAATGTCAAAATGACTGAATTTGCATCAGGTTTATTGTTAGCATGAATACTGTTAAATGCCTTTCATACTTTAAGGGGATTGGTTATAGCTGTAGTTCTAGGTTCCATAAGTGGTTAGTTTTTAAATAGGTATAAACTGAAAATGAACAAAAAATAGGTTGTTAGTTGAATAATTGGCTTAAGAATGGTCAATCTTGTAAAAGGTTGACCAATTCTATAAGCCCTAACACACAGCTCACTGTTAAACAGTGGCTGGTTGTGCAAAGGGCTATGTTTGCAAATGCAGACCAGCCCAGGCTCTATATTGAGCCCTGAACAGCAAAGTGGCCAAACCTGTAAAGGTTTTGGGCCCAGCTGTTCAGTATATGGCTTTGATAGCCCAAGCTAAGTCTCAACTTGAGACTGGCTAACTTTTAAATAGGTTAATCATAACAATAAAACAGGCTATGCCTGCAATTAGCTTTAATTAAGAATAAATTGGTCTTAATTGACTGAAATTAGTTTAAAAGTGGCTAAAATTGAAATAGCTCTTAAGAATAAACCTGGCCAGCCCTTAAATACTAATACCAGGGCTGGCTATTAGTTAAATAGGTTCAAATCAAGCTGAAATCTGCCCTAGGTAAGTTAGTAAATCAGCAGTGCTCTTAGGGGCACAATTGGGTATTGAAAAGGTAAAATAGTAACTAGTAAGAACTTAGGAGGGTAATAGGGACATTCATGCTCCTGATTTCTGCAATTTTGCAGAGATTTAGGGGTATAATGGTCTCTTAAAAATGGGAAATCTGTAAAAATCTCAAACCCCTAAGGTTATACTAGTAAAAGGCCCTAAAAGGAATCTTTTGGAACCTTCCAGCACATGCTGGAAGGGTTTTAGTAACTGAAAATGGGACTAAAGTGTAGAATAGGTAATTTTAGGAGGGGGAAGTGGGATTAATCCCATTACTTCCTCCCCAAGTATTCAGCCCTAAAAGGTTAGCTATAAATATCTCAAAAAAGGGGCTGAAAAGGGGGGATTCCACTGGTAGTAATCTGAAAAATACATTTAAGTTGGAGTTCATTAAATACAAAGCTGGAGAGATAGAAATAGCGATACAACAGTAGAAATTCTGGGCTTTCTATTGGGTTTTCTCTGGGTTTTCTGCCTTGAATCACTGCTCGTTTGTGTTGCTGTGCTTTTGTGTTGCTGTTGCTGTGCTTTCCTTCATCACTGTTGCATTGGTCGTTTGAGTCCTTGCTGTTATTTGCTCATTACTTGCCTCCCCTAGAACTCATTGGATCTTTTGCTGAACCAGGTACAAATTCTGCTCAAATGTAATGTTGAAGTGTGGATAAAAATGAAGTTCAAGGAATACTGATGCCTTCTTTACTCCTGTTTTAGTTCAATTGTTAGTATGGTAGTGTATAGATTTGTAACTATATAGTAGTATAGCAGCTGAAGAACAAAGACCAAACAGAAACTATGTAATAACTAGTAGTAGTGGTAGTATAGTTGTAGTATGAATCGGTACCTCACTTAGTTAATTAGGTAATAACATTAAAATACAAGTTAACTAATAATGGTTTCAGAATTGATAATCACTCTATCACAGTAGCTTCATCAATCACGATCATATAGTTAATTCATTTCATTAATCAGCCAAATTCAAATTAGTTAAGAAGAAGAGTTCGATTAGTGCTAATATCACTATTTAATCACATACTGGAAGTAATATATAAGAATGAGTTCAAAGGTAATATCTGGGTTAAGTCATATTAGAGTCCGTAATTGTATATACCTATTCATGAGTTTAATTCATAGGATTAATCAGTAGCAAAATAGTATAGCTATGAATAACCCATACCTTTTCGTGTATATATGGAGTTAAAAGCTCACTGATCCCAGCTAATAATCAATCCATTGGTTAGTATAGGCTCTTTGTTAAAAATCAAAAATAGAAATAGTCTTGTAATTCTCTGTTAGTAGGTAGTTTCATTTCCAAATTTGTATTACAATTTTTTCAATTGATCAATAAATGGAACTTGACTCTTTCTTTGAGTTCAAACGTATGTATTCTTTTACTTTCTCTGTTGTTATTGGTTTTGGGCTTAACTCACGGTATAGGCTTAAACCATGGCGTTACTTTACTAGTTATCCAAACCTGAAGACTGTCTGGGCCTTAAAGGCCTGGACCGATGCTGATCCATGCTAAGCGAAACGAAAAGAAGACCAGGCCCAATAAGTAATAAGAATTCGACGGGCCTGGATTATTATAGTAATAGCATACGATTAAGGAAAAAACAAATATAGAAAACTTAGCCAAATGTTAGTATCCTTTAATAAATAATTTGGGACGAGCCTCGCCCGAATAACATCGGGGCCCCCATTTAGTAATGATATAACACAAATAGACCCGGGAAAGCTAATAGCTAATTCCATAGCTTCTCCCAAAAGATTTAAAAGCCGATAGACGTTACTTTAGGGCACGATTTTAATATACCTTCCTATAAACGAGTGTGCACTTGGTGCGACTCAAATCCAAATCTCGGTAAAGCTGAAATACACCGAAAGTCATAGGCGTACTGGTTGCGGTATGACTCGAGGCGTGTTTTCGCGATACCGCAAATTCTTAAAAATGATATTTAACGTAAAAGCACATTATGTTGTTAAAATCTATAACTGAGTCAAACAAAAGTCAAGAACGACAGTGGAGCGACCGTGCTAAAACCACGGAATCCGGGAGTGCCTAACACCTTCTCCCGGGTTAACAGAGTTCCTTATCCGGACCTCTGCTTCGCAGACATTTCAAAGAGTCAAAATTCCTCGGATTCGGGATTAACCGGTGACTTGGGACACCATTGTCATTCCCAAGTGGCGACTCTGATTAATCTCTAATAAAATCCCGAACCGATTGTCCTTAAATTGGAAAAACTCCTTCCCTTACGTTATTTTATCCGTTTCGGGTAATTGAGCGTCGGGGTATACCCTACAAGTGTATTTATACGCTTTTAAGTATGTGGGGTAGTAAAAAGGGAGGTGTGACAGCTCTGGCGACTCTGCTGGGGATCCAACCCTGAATTTCGGTTTCGGGGTTTAAGAACTCGAGCTCCTTAGAACTGCCGTTCGCGTTTTTGTTTGACTTCATTATGTGATTTGAATAACATGCTATGTGCTTTATCGCTTTGATATTATGTGGACTGTATATAAAATTGTGCCGAAAACCCTTCTCTCTTCTTCCCCGGGGATGTGCTTACTGGTTGAGACTCCCCTTTCTGTTAAAAGTCACCTTAAATTAAGAAAACAGAGGCCGGATAAGTTACAAAGCCGATTGACTCCGCGGGTCACCGGTACGTAGCCCCCTCCTCGATTCGAGTTGTCCGCTCGGGTACACGGTCTAGCAATCCATGAAACCGTAAGATTTTGAACATAGGTCTAGGACGATTATTTGCATCATGTTTGACTTAGGGGACTCAACACAGGGGTTTGGGTCCGTCTAGGACAGGTGACCCGGTATTGAAAAGACCGAGCATACTATGTGTTGCATTTTATTGTCCTTGATCGTTATGCGGACCGGCGGAAATCCCGAGATTGGAAAATTGTTGAAAAAGAAAAAGAGAGAGAGAGGAAAATAATGATTTGTAGAAAATAGGTATCCGGAAAATTTGAAAATTTGAAAAAAAAAATAGGTGGAACATTTTTGAAATAATTGGTCAAATAATCTGACCGAACTACGCAGGTTTGATTCTCGCCATTAGGTGGGATACGTAGGCAACCCTTAAACGGGTCCAACCACACTTTTAGAAAAAGACCAAAAAGATTTTCTTTTCAAATAATCGAGGTGATTGCTATTTTTGGAAATGGCCGAATGTTCCAAAAGGACGACGGAAGGCTGTTTTTGCAAAAATGGCCACTTCGAAAATTATTTTCTTTTTCTTTCATTCAAAATTGAAAACTTGCATTGAAAAAGATTTTTCCTTTTCTAAATAAAATCACCTTAATAAATGTGCGGGACGAGCACGATGATGAATGAACAATTTTCCCTAAATAAAATCCCTTTGGAGCTGAGGTTATGGTGGCAGGACATGGGACCCGATGGTCAAGACTGGGTCAAAAAGTACTTGAAGGGCCTTACGGGGTTACTCGAAATAGTTCCTCGGGGTGATGTGATTAGAGCGTTGGTCTCGTTTTGGGATTCGGCACACAACGTATTTCATTTCCCAGATTTTGAGCTTACCCCTACTTTGGAGGAGATTGCCTTTTACATTGGGAAGACCGAGGTTCCGCTGAAAGGAAAATACCCGGTATCTCCGAGGATGGTGACAGTGCATCGCTTCCTCGACTCTTTGAAAATTGCCCGGAATGTTCATAATGAAGATTTGGCCGACGGGTTTTGTTCTTTAAGTTTCATCTACAATAGGTTTGGACATGTTGGGGGTTTCAATGATCCTACCAACAAGCTATGTTGCAAGTCCAACCGGGCGAAATGGGAAGAACACCGGAGGTTCGCATTTTTGGTGGCATTCCTCGGAGTTGTTGTATTCCCGAGGAAAGATGGACATATCAATATCAAAGTCGCCGGGGTAGCTTCCACACTGATAGTACAAGAAAACTGTACTCTGGCCCCGATGATTGTTGCGGATATCTATCGTGCTCTGACTGCGTGCAAAGCAGGGGCTACTTTCTTCGAAGGGTGTAACTTGATCTTGCAAATCTGGCTAATTGAGCATTTGTGCCACCACCCTTCCTTCTCGAGCTATGGTTCGGCCGATCGGACATGTCTGGAAGAGTTCAATGCGAGAACAAAGGAAGTAAAGTTGCCAGAGGGAGTCCAAGGATGGATTGTGTATCTTCGATCACTAACTGACGGTCAAATTGATTGGACGTATGACTGGTTACCTCTTGATGAGGTGATTTATATGCCAACAGAGGGATCGCCATTTTTGATCATGGGTTTGAAGAGTATACAACCTTATGCACCCTACAGAGCCCTGCGACAGTTGGGTCGGTGTCAGATTATTCCAAGAGATGGGGATCTCAGTGTGCAGGCCGTGGAGATTGGTCCAGACGGGCAATTCCCGGAGGCAAGAATCCGGCAAATCTGGAATGAATGCCAAAATCTAAAGATTGATACTTGTGTGCCGAATAGAGCAAAAGGGGAGATATCACCTGGATACTCCACCTGGTACCGACGAGGGGTTGAACACGAACGTCTTTCAAAGAGACCTCACTTGCAAGACCTGAAAGAGCAATCCGAGGAAAATCTGAAATGGGCGGCCAAGGAAAAGGAATATAAGGCAAAGATCAATCTGTTGGAAGATAAACTGAGAAATCTTCATTTCGAAAGCGGCTTACAAGCAGCATCCGATGAAGGGGAAAAGAAACAGCTGAAAAAAGAAAATGATATGTTGAAGGCTCAAATAGCTCAAATGAAAATTGCATCCGAGACTCCAGTCCGTTCAGCCCGGGATGAAAAGTTAATTGAGATTCTCCGGCGGAAAGTGAATGACTACAGCTTTGATTTGGACGTGGCTGAAAAAGAGTTAGCCAAGGCTCGGAAGCAAATGGACAAAGACGCCGAGGAAAGAGCCAAGTTTGTCCGGCAGCTACAAGGCAAGCATGATGTTGAAATAGCTCAGCTTAGAAAGAAAATGATCTCAGCCACGGCCAAGAGCAACAAGATTATCAAAGATCTTGAGGAAGAAAGAGAATATTGCTACACAACCATGGCTAGATTAAAATTGGAGCTACAACAGGTGCAAAAGGACAACCAACATGTCTTGGACGCTCGCAATCAACAAATAAGCCGTCTATTGCAAGAAAAAGGGGTCATCAGAGAAAAGATTGTTCGCATCGCCCAGTATATCACCCGAAAGACTCAGCTTTGTGAAGACATGACTCGGAGGACTTTTGTTTCTGCAGTGAAGTTTTTTGTACAACAAGTCATGGCCGACCTGGATAGGCTTCAAAGGGGTTTAGCATATAGGCCCGCGGCAAGGCCGAACGATGCCTCGCGGGCACTAGGTGCATTAATGTACTCTTAGGTCATGCATCGTCTTTTATTTTTATTTTTCTTTTTCTTCTTCTTAAACATCGCTTTGTAATCAAGGTTTTGACTTATCAATGAGAAAACAAAGTGTTGTTACCAATTCTTTTACTTTATGTCATTTCCTTCATATCCGCTAGGCAAATAAATAGGAGCGTGATTATGAAAACGGCAAAGAAAAAGCAATAAAAGAAGGAAAAGCAAGAAAAGAAAAAAGAGAGAGAGAGAGAGAGAGAGAAAAGCAAGAAAAGAGAAAAAAGAAAAGAAAAGAAGAAAAGAAAGAAAGAAAACAAAAGAGCGGAAAAAGAAAAATGATGATTGAAGTGAGCAGTGGCCGGGATGATGCATAACGACTCGAGCAAATGTGTTTGTTTTTTAAGTCGTTACATCTTATTCATGCGCTAACAACTAACGAGTGTTGATGTTTGTGAGTCCAGATTTTCTAGGCAACTGGCATACTGGCTACCCACTCATACAACACCAGATCCAAAAAGATGACAAAGGCTGTATCCCAGGAGATCGAGGCAACCATTGTAGACCCTGCTCACGAAGAAGAGATCGTGGATGTGGCGGGGATGAAAGAAGAAATGTACAAGTTAAGACAACAGATGGCTGAAATGTACCAGGCTTGGTCGAGAGGTCAACCACTACCAGCCTACCCTGCTAACCCTGCATATGTCCCTCCAGCCAATCCTAACCCCGAGCCACCAACACCGAACTCATCATCCACCTACCCCGATTACCCTCACTACTATGCTTCCACCTCCCAGATACCACCACCTCCAGCCAAGCAAACACCACCTCAAGGTTCCACAAGTTGCTCCTGTATATGTGGCACCTCCGCCCGCTGTTATCCACAAATCCTCTAGCGAACCAATGTTTCATATCCAGGATTCTCACTACTACCCCCCGGAGCCTACCTTCAGACAACACGAGTCTCACGCTCCCATGATAGAAGCTAGTGCCGGGCAGGAGGAGATGGCTCGAAAGGTGAAGAGTCTTGAGAACGCTTTCCGCAATATGCAAGGGCCGGGAGGGCAAGTAAGTGTAGCCTACAAAGACCTGTGTTTGTTCCCTGAGGTGCAGCTTCCTGCAGGATTTAAGTTGCCCAAGTTCGACATGTACAACGGACACGGGGATCCGGTAGCTCATTTAAGAGGATATTGTAGCAAGATGAGAGGCGCGGGAGGTAGAGATGAATTGTTGATGGCGTATTTCAGCCAAAGTTTGAGTGGATCAGCGCTGGAATGGTATACCCGACAGGACCATACAAGATGGTTCGTTTGGGATGATTTAGCACAAGCTTTTGCCAGTCATTTTCAGTACAATCTGGAGATCATACCCGACAGGTTATCCCTTACCAAGCTGGAGAAAAAGCCAGGAGAGAGCTTTAGAGAATACGGTTTTAGATGGAGGGAACAGGCCGCTAGAGTGGATCCACCGATGAAAGAGGGAGAGATGGTGGATTGTTTTCTGCAAGCTTTGGATCCAACCTACTACGGCCATCTAGTGTCAGCAATTGGAAAAAGTTTCAACGAAGTTGTGAAAATGGGAAGTTTTGTAGAAGAGGGTTTGAAGACAAACAAAATTATGAGTTTTTCGGCTATCAAAGCCACCAATCAAGCTATACAGAGTGGAAGTGGAGGAGTGATGGGAAAGAAGAAGAAAGAAGAAGTGGCAACCGTTGAAAGCAGGCCCTGGAGTCGCAACCCACATTATAACCCACCCAGACCTTACCGCCAACACCCACCAAGCCCGTCAACCCCATATAATCCACCACCACCATCTTACCCGCCAAATCCCTATAATGCACCAAGCCCATATAACCCACCACCACCACCATATGTACCACATTACCATCACCCTCAAACCCAAGCTTATCCACCACCACCACCCCACGTGTGGAGAGCTCAAGCTCCGCACAATGTGTACCATACCCAAAACACATACCCAACCCCTAAACCTTACCGAAACCAGAATAGACCCAGGCCGGACGCTGATTGGAGAAACAAAGCAAAGAAGACATTCACTCCTCTCGGAGAGTCATATACCAGTCTTTTCCACAGGTTGAAAGAATTGGGGATGGTGAGACCAATCGCACCAAAAATCCGAACCCACCCCCGAAAAATCTTGATTCTTCTGTCAAATGTGAATATTGTTCAGGAACGTTGGGCCACGATACTGAGAAATGCTGGCAATTAAAGAATGCCATTCAAGATCTTATCGATGAAAGGAAAATTGAAGTGCAGGCTCCCGAGGCCCCAAACATTACCCAGAATCCATTGCCGAATCACCACGAAACGAATATGATAGAACTGGTGCAGGGTGATGGCAATCAAAAACCATCTCAGGCCGTCATGATGATAAAGTCGAGTGACAAGTTAGAGAAAGAAATTGTGAAAAAGGAAGCAATTGTTGAGAAACCAAAGCCAGTAGTGATGGGAGGTTTAAAGGTGGTAGTTCCAGGTGCAAAGACAATCGTAACTGTGAAAGGAGCAAATGCAGAGCCAGTAATCATAAAACCAGTAGTGCAAATGCCAGTGGTGAATACAAAGACTGTGCCTTGGAACTATAACAAGGTAACAGTAGTTTACAAGGGAAAAGAGATTTCTGGTGAAGTTAATGAAACGCATGGACTTACTCGATCTGGAAGGTGTTTTGCTCCGGAGGAACTGAGAAAGATGAAAACGGTGAAAGAAAGTCAACTGAAGAAGCCAGTGACGGAGGAGGAAGCAGAGGAATTTCTTAAGAAAATGAAGTCACAAGAGTACTCAGTGGTCGAGCAGTTAAGAAAGACCCCGGCCCAGATTTCTTTGTTATCTTTGTTGATACATTCAGAGGAGCACCGGAAGGCTCTTATGAAGATTTTAAATGAGGCTCATGTTCCGGAAAAGATTTCAGTGTGTCATTTGGAGAAGATTACCAGCAAAATTTTCGAGTCTAATAGAATCACCTTCTCCGATAGGGAGCTGCCGGTGGAAGGAACTGAACACAATAAAGCATTGTACCTCACGGTAAAGAGTGAAGAGTCAGTTGTGACCAGGGTATTGATTGACAATGGATCGAGCGCGAACATCTGCCCGCTGTCAACTCTAGGGAAGCTGAACATTAGCCCGGATAGAATCCGGAGAAACAGTATCAATGTGAGAGGGTTTGACGGCGGAGGTAAGAACACGCTGGGAGACATTATTTTGGAAGTGACCATCGGTCCCGTTGATTTTACGATGGAGTTCATGGTGCTTGATATTGCCGTATCATATAACTTGTTGTTAGGCCGACCTTGGATTCATGCGGCCAAAGCGGTACCATCTTCTCTGCACCAGATGGTCAAGTTTGAATGGGAGCAGCAAGAGATTGTTGTACACGGAGAGGAAAATGCTTGTAATGTGGTAGCACCTTTTGACGGTACTGATGGGGATCGGGGTCCTTGGGTCTACCAAGTGACGGATGCTGTAGAAGTGAACAAAGTTGTTGAAGGAGAAAAGTTACCAACCCCGATGGTGGCACCAACTGCTATAATGGTGGCCAGAGAAATGCTGAAAAACGGATTTGCACCGGGGAGGGGATTAGGCAAAAACCTGCAGGGAGTCACTCAACCAGTTCAGCTTTCGGAGAATAAAGGTACATTCGGCTTAGGGTTCAAACCCACCTTTGCCGATATCCAAAGAGCCTCTAAAGCCAAGAGAAACTGGACCTTGCCCAAACCCATACCCAAATTATCCGACATCTTTATCGGGCCTGGTACAAAATATCAACCATCTGCTGCAGCAAAGTGCATTGGGACCCAACTTGATGAAGAAATGCTTGGCTTTAAGAAAATGTTCTGGGATGTGAATACGATTGAAGCAGGGGAAGGCACGAGCAACATGGACGTGCAATTTGTGGGGCCCAGAGTCACATTGAACAATTGGGAAGCTACTCCTTTCCTTATCCGGAAGGAGTCTTGGTAGTTAGCTCAAAATTTCATCATTGTTTCCCCCAAAAGTTGTTATAATTTCCCCATTCCCGCATGAAAAAAAAAAAATCACCATGTATCCCGAACATCGTTCGTTTCTTTTATTAATGAAATGCGGTTTTTCCTTTTTCTTTCCTTTTGCCTTATTTTTCTTTATTTTTCCTTTTGTACAGTTTTGCATGTGTTGATTCCAATGCCATGTCATGCGTGAAGGATTCTAGACCCAGTTCCGACAATCACGCTACTATACAAGAAATTGAGGAAGATAGTGAAATAGAGTGTGAGGATGAGGAAGCCCTGGAGGAAATAAGTAAGGACATGAAACAATACGAGGAAAAACCCAAGCCGAATCTGAGTGATACGGAATCTGTAAATTTGGGGAGCGAAGATGATGTCCGAGAAACAAAGATTAGTGTGCATTTGGAGGCACCCCTCAGGGATGAATTGATAAGGTTGTTACATGAATTTAAGGACATCTTTGCCTGGTCCTATGATGACATGCCCGGACTTAGCACAGATCTAGTGGTACACAAGTTGCCAATCTACTCGGAATGCCGGCCAGTGAAACAAAAGCTGAGAAAATTCAAAACGGACATTAGCGTGAAGATAAAAGAAGAGGTGAATAAGGAGTTCGAGGCAAAGGTCATAAGAGTTACCAAATACCCCACCTGGTTGGCAAATGTTGTGCCGGTCCCGAAGAAAGACGGCAAAACCAGAGTGTGTGTAGACTATAGAGACCTCAACAAAGCCAGTCCGAAGGATGACTTCCCATTGCCAAACATTCACATATTGATCGACAATTGCGCCAAGCATGAAATCGGTTCGTTTGTGGATTGTTATGCCGGTTATCACCAGATCTTGATGGACGAAGAAGATGCTGAGAAAACTGCCTTCATTACACCTTGGGGAACGTACTGTTACAGAGTAATGCCGTTTGGATTGAAGAATGCCGGGGCAACTTACATGAGGGCAATGACCACGATGTTTCATGATATGATGCATCGAGAAATTGAAGTATATGTGGACGATGTCATCATAAAGTCCAGAAAACAACCTGATCATGTGAAAGATTTGAGGAAGTTTTTCCAAAGACTCCGGAGGTACAATCTGAAGCTCAATCCGGCGAAGTGTGCTTTTGGAGTACCTTCAGGGAAACTACTAGGGTTTATTGTGAGTCGGCGAGGCATTGAACTGGATCCATCAAAGATCAAAGCTATTCAAAGTCTACCTCCGCCGAAGAACAAGAAGGAGGTCATGAGCTTATTAGGAAGGTTGAATTACATTAGTCGGTTTATTGCTCAGTTGACATCAACATGTGAGCCGATTTTCAAGTTGTTGAAGAAAGACGCAGCAGTGAAATGGACCGACGAGTGTCAGGAAGCCTTCGACAAGATCAAAGAATATTTGGCCAATCCACCGGTGTTAGTTCCTCCAGAACCAGGGCGTCCTCTGATTTTGTATTTGACGGTGCTAGATCACTCTTTCGGTTGTGTACTGGGTCAACATGATGAGTCAGGCAGGAAAGAACAAGCCATCTACTACCTCAGCAAAAAGTTTACATCTTACGAGGTGAAGTATACCCAATTGGAGAGAACTTGTTGTGCATTGATCTGGGTGGCTCAGAAGCTAAAGCATTATTTGTCAGCATACACTACGTACTTGATATCACGATTGGATCCTCTCAAGTATATCTTTCAGAAGCCCATGCCTACGGGAAGACTAGCCAAATGGCAGATTCTGCTCACAGAATTCGACATTGTCTATGTAACTCGTACGGCGATGAAGGCACAAGCTATTGCGGACCACTTAGCCGAGAATCCGGTGGATGATGAATATGAGCCATTGAAAACATACTTCCCGGATGAAGAGGCAATGCTTGTCGAGGAGACGGAGCAAGAGGAGAGGCCAGGATGGAAAATGTACTTTGACGGAGCTGTCAACAGCAGGGGCGTTGGTATCGGAGCGGTACTCATTTCAAGTACGGGACAACACTATCCCGTCACAGCTCAGCTTCGATTTTTCTGTACCAACAATATGGCCGAATATGAGGCATGCATCTTGGGATTAAGGATGGCGATTGACATGGGTATTCAAGAGATTTTGGTCATGGGCGACTCGGATCTCTTGGTACACCAAATTCAAGGGGAATGGGAGACACGAGATTTGAAATTGATACCATATCGGTATTGTTTGCATGAGTTGTCTCAAAGATTCCAATCTATAGAATTCAAGCATATCCCGAGAATGCACAATGAGATTGCAGATGCTTTGGCCACATTGTCCTCTATGTTGCGTCATCCGGACAAGACATACATAGATCCGCTCCAGATCCAAGTCCGAGATCGGAATGCTTATTGCTTCGTTGTGGAAGAAGAGTCGGATGGAGAGCCGTGGTATCATGATATTAGAGAATACTTAAAAGTTGGCAAATACCCGGAGCAAGCCACAGGAGACCAAAAAAGAGCCATCAGGCGTCTAGCCAATGGATTTTTCTTCAGTGGAGGAGTGGTATACAAAAGAACACCAGATCTGGGTTTATTGAGATGTGTGGATGCACAACAAGCAGATGAAATTATGATTGAAGTACATGCTGGAGTATGCGGACCCCACATGAGCGGATATGTTTTAGCAAAAAAGATCTTGAGAGCAGGGTACTACTGGCTCACGATGGAGCGTGATTGTATCAGGTATGTAAAGAAATGCCATCAATGCCAGGTACATGGGGATCTGATCCACTCCCCGCCTTATGAGTTGCACACAATGTCGGCACCTTGGCCCTTTGTTGCTTGGGGCATGGATGTCATCGGCCCAATAGATCCAGCCGCTTCTAATGGGCACAGGTTTATCCTAGTTGCAATTGATTATTTCACCAAGTGGGTCGAAGCTAAGACATTCAAGGCGGTGACGAAGAAAGCGGTGGTGGATTTTGTGCACGAGAATATCATATGCCGATTTGGAATCCCCAAAGTGATTATCACGGACAATGGAGCCAATTTAAACAGTCATCTCATGGCGGAGGTCTGTGAAAGGTTTAAGATCACGCACCGTAATTCCACACCCTACAGGCCAAAGGCAAATGGTGCAGTAGAAGCGGCAAATAAGAACATCAAGAAGATTCTTCGGAAAATGGTGGAGGGATCCAGGCAGTGGCATGAAAAGTTACCCTTCGCTCTCATGGGTTACCGCACGACGGTACGTACTTCTATCGGAACCACACCTTATACCCCGGTGTATGGAACAGAGGCCGTTATACCCGCAGAAATAGAAATACCATCATTGCGAATTATAGCCGAATCTGAAATAGATGACGATGAATGGGTAAAGGCCCGGTTAGAACAGTTGAATTTGATTGATGAGAAGAGATTGGCCGCGGTCTGCCATGGACAGTTGTATCAGCGGAGAATGGCCAGAGCATATAATAAGAAGGTACGACCTCGAAAGTTTGAAGTTGGACAAGTGGTATTGAGGCGTATCTTACCACATTGGGCAGAGGCAAAAGGCAAGTTCGCACCGAATTGGCAGGGACCGTTCGTGGTATCACGGGTGTTGTCCAATGGGGCATTATACTTAACAGATGTTGAAGGAAAGTGCGTAGAGACTGCTATCAATTCGGATGCGGTCAAAAGATACTATGTATGATTCCTTTTCAATTGTATGTTTTGTATTTTGTTGTGATTTTGGAATTGAAATGACGAAGGCATTTTATTCTCTATCCAAACACTTTATCCATTGTTAACCCCTTTGAGCCTTAATGAATAAATTCTTTCATATCCCTCTCTCGGAATCACTCTAATATAATAAGATCGAAATTGCCAGAATGAAAAATGAAATGATGGAAAAATAAAAAAAAATGAAAAAAAAAAAAAAAAAAAAAAAAAAAAAAAAAAAAAAGACAAAAATCGGGAAAAAGTCAAAAAGAAATCCATCTAACTTTTGAAGTTGGATGAACTACGTCTGACTTGATCCCGAAAGGGTACGTAGGCAGCCTCTCTGAGGTTCAGTCACAATAAAGAAAAATCCAAAAACTCCCCACATATTGAAACTGGGGCAGAGGTTATGTTTTAATAATTCCGAGAGTTGTAAATATGTTTAACCCTCGTTGAAATTTTGAGCCTTTATATCTTTCTTTCTTAACTCGTCCAAAAGCCACGTTACAGTCCAAAGAAAGACCTTCTGATCGATTCTGAAATGATAACGAATACAACGAAGGAGGAGCGAAGTATCAGACAATACCCGTGGAACAGAAAACAAAATCCAAAAAGGAAAAATGAAAAAAAATAAAAAAAATGAGAGAGTCTCATCGGTGAAAACCTTAGCCGGCACTGTGAGACGATTGTGAGGCTGAGAGAAATAAAATGAGAGAGTCTCATCAGTGAAAACCTTAATCGGCACTGTGAGACGATTGTGAGGTTGAGAGAAATAAAATGAGAGAGTCTCATCAGTGAAAACCTTAATCGGCACTGTGAGGTGATTGTGAGGTTGAGAGAATAAACGAGAGAGTCTTATTGGTGAAAACCTTTCGAGGCACCGTAAGGCGATCGTGAGGACTATCAAAAGAGAAAAGGCAACAAAAAAAGAGTATCGGTTTGGGTCAAAGGCAATTCAGAGTCAGAATAATGATTGGAACGAACTGGGTCAGAGTTTAAATACATGGCATGGTCAGCGGAATCAGCCGGCAAATACCCAGATAAGTTCTGTCATCTCTCCAAAATACCCTTACCTTTCTTTCATTTTTCTGCATTTCATTGTTTACCCTTTTAAGAGCTAACTACCAGCTCCTGATAACGGAAGTTGAAATAACTCTGGATCAGAAAGAATGGAAGATTGGGGAAAGGAATAAAGAGGCTTGGCAAGCATGGCCAAAGAAAAAGAAAACAAAACAAAAATGGAAAAAATGAGAAAATACAAAAAGAGTCTGCAAGAGACAAGAAGTCGAAGCCATGCAACATGAAAGAGCAAAAACAAAGGAAGCAACAAGAAGTGGGGACGGCAGATGCCAGTTGCCAGCAATTTATATCTAATAAATTTTGTTTCATGCAGGAACAAATTGTCACTAATCACTTTAAAGTGAATGTGACCAATGTGGAAAAATTTAAAATACCAAAAAGAGAAAGTCTGCCGAATAAGTGGAGAAATTCACAGGCAGGAGATAAGTTGGTAAAAGAAAATACCAAAAAGAGGAGGTAACATCTTTTAAAATCCGCTCCCCAGTCCTCAGGCTGCGGGAATATTTTCTGCATTTGCATTGCACGTTTAATTTCTGTTAGGCGCCCACCTTCTAATACGGGAATATTTTTCTGCATCGCATTGCACGTTTAATTTCTGTTAGGCGCCCACCTTCAAATACGGGAATATTTTTCTGCATCGCATTGCACGTTTAAATTCTGTTAGGCGCCCACCTTCAAATACGGGAATATTTTCTGCATTCGCATTGCACGTTTAAATTCTGTTAGGCGCCCACCTTCTAATACGGGAATATTTTCTGCATTCGCATTGCACGTTTCAATTCTGTTAGGCGCCCACCTTCTAATACGGGAATATTTTCTGCATCGCATTGCACGTTTAAATTTCTGTTAGGCGCCCACCTTCAAATTCGGGAATATTTTCTGCATTCGCATTGCACGTTTAAATTTCTGTTAGGCGCCCACCTTCAAATTCGGGAATATTTTCTGCATTCGCATTGCACGTTTAAATTTCTGTTAGGCGCCCACCTTCAAATTCGGGAATATTTTCTGCATTCGCATTGCATGTTTAAATATCTGTTAGGCGCCCACCTTCAAATTCGGGAATATTTTCTGCATTCGCATTGCACGTTTAAATTTCTGTTAGGCGCCCACCTTCAAATTCGGGAATATTTTCTGCATTCGCATTGCACGTTTAAATTTTCTGTTAGGCGCCCACCTTCAAATTCGGGAATATTTTCTGCATTCGCATTGCACGTTTAAAGTTTCTGTTAGGCGCCCACCTTCAAATTCGGGAATATTTTATGCATTCGCATTGCACGTTTAAAGTTTCTGTTAGGCGCCCACCTTCTAATACGGGAATATTTTCTGCATTCGCATTGCATGTTTAAATATCTGTTAGGCGCCCACCTTCAAATTCGGGAATATTTTTTGCATCGCATTGCACGTTTAAATTTCTGTTAGGCGCCCACCTTCTAATACGGGAATATTTTTTGCATCGCATTGCACGTTTAAAGTTTCTGTTAGGCGCCCACCTTCGAATTCGGGAATATTTTCTGTATTCGCATTGCACGTTTCAATTCTGTTAGGCGCCCACCTTCAAATTCGGGAATATTTTCTGCATTCGCATTGCACGTTTAAATTTCTGTTAGGCGCCCACCTTCAAATTCGGGAATATTTTCTGCATTCGCATTGCACGTTTAAATTTCTGTTAGGCGCCCACCTTCAAATTCGGGAATATTTTCTGCATTCGCATTGCATGTTTAAATATCTGTTAGGCGCCCACCTTCAAATTCGGGAATATTTTCTGCATTCGCATTGCACGTTTCAATTCTGTTAGGCGCCCACCTTCAAATTCGGGAATATTTTCTGCATTCGCATTGCACGTTTAAATTTCTGTTAGGCGCCCACCTTCTAATACGGGAATATTTTTTGCATCGCATTGCACGTTTAAAGTTTCTGTTAGGCGCCCACCTTCGAATTCGGGAATATTTTCTGTATTCGCATTGCACGTTTCAATTCTGTTAGGCGCCCACCTTCAAATTCGGGAATATTTTCTGCATTCGCATTGCACGTTTAAATTTCTGTTAGGCGCCCACCTTCAAATTCGGGAATATTTTCTGCATTCGCATTGCACGTTTAAAGTTTCTGTTAGGCGCCCACCTTCAAATTCGGGAATATTTTCTGCATTCGCATTGCACGTTTAAATTTCCGTTAGGCGCCCACCTTCAAATTCGGGAATATTTTCTGCATTCGCATTGCACGTTTAAATTGCTGTTAGGCGCCCACCTTCAAATACGGGAATATTTTTCTGCATCATCATGGTTTATATATTTAAAAGCCCACACTGGGGCAGAAAAAGAAAAAAAAGAGAGGTAGTTTGTTGTTTTGTTTTTAGCAGGTTCAGATCGGGATCAAGAAAAACAAGAAAATCAACAAAAAGAGAGTCATCAAGAAAACAAGAAAATCAACAAAAAAGGAAGATTCTGCATCACCGGAAAGGGAAGAAGAGCAAAAGCTAGATTAGGAACAATTGTAATTGTAGGATCATAGCTTAGAATAGCTTCTTCATTTTACATTTTCCCCCCGGTGTAATAAGGAGTAAGTCAGCAGGTCTCAACAGTGTCAATGCAACAGTGAGTCTGATAGTTTTTAAAACTGCCAGACCTTCCCGAACTACACTGACCTGATTCCTGTTTAGCCCAGGATATGTAGGCAACCTCTAAAGCAGGGTGCGGTCAAAAGGTTTTCAAAAGTGCTTTCACGGAATATGCCGATGTGCAAAAATCTCTCATTACTGCTCACTTATCTTTGCACTGAAACTCTTCGTGTTCCCGAGCAAAGAGGGCAGCTGTGAGCACATGATTTTTGCACCAGGCAAATAATTCCAAAATTAAAATAAATATATTTTTGAGTGCAATTAATCGCTTTGTTTGAAATTAGTTATATTTTTGTGTGTGTGAATAAGTAAAAATTAGAAAAAATCAAAAAAATAGCAGTAATTAGTTTGTTAGTTAGTTAATTAGAAAAATTAGCAAAATAGCTTAAATAGGAGAAAATAAAGGAAAAAATAGCAGAAAAATTGCAAAAAATATTAGAAAATTAGAGTAATTAGTAGATTAGGATTTATAATTTTTCATAAAAGAAAAAAAAATATAAAAGAAAAGTGCATAAAAATTCATTAAAACCAGAAAATACAAAAAAAATAGATATATATATACAGGTATAATGAATTGGGCTAACTGAGAAGCCCAATATGCCAAGCCCAGTCACCTGGCCCGCCTGGCTTTTAATCGTGTTGATCATGGCCGTTCGTTTTGGTGTATCTAACGGCCGAGAATATTAAGGGAATTATTTGGTTTAATTAATTGCTGAGATTTAATCTCAGCCGTTCATGTGATTTGATCCAAAGGTGTGAGACCTTAGTCTCATTAGAAGCAAAACGGCGGCGTTTAAGTAACGCCCATTTAAAGCCGTTGATCTTGATCAAATGGACGGTTGAGATTATCTGGGACGTGTGGCCTATATAAAGGCCTTGTCTGAAGACGGCCGTTCATTTTACCCAATTCAAAACCCTAAAGCCGGCCGCCTCTCTTCTCCCTGTCTTCATCTCCTTCTTCAAACCTCAGAAACCCTAGGCGGCCATGGCGGCCACCACCCTCCACGGTGGTCGCCGGCCCTTCTAATCCCTTCCTATCTTCTTCTCCTTCTTCTTCACTCATAACACACCCAAAAAAACCCAGAAAACCCCCTGTTCTTCGAAGTCCCGGTCACCGGAATCTTCGCCGGTGACCACCAAAGTATGAGAACCCACCTGAAACCAATACCATTCGATGCCTTTTCATGAGATCTACCCAACCATACTAGCCTCCACCCTCGAATCAAGCCCCGTCGCTTCGAATATCCCAAAAAGGGTCGTCGGAACCCTAACTCCGGCGACCCCAAATTCAACACCCAGTCAAGATCCACCCTTTTTACACTCCTGAACACCCCCTGTAACCCATAATCTCAAAAAGGCTTCGTCTTTAAGCCTAGAAAGATGAATCAGAAAAGATTGAAAGAAAAAGAGATCTGGAAAAGAATAGGAATAAAAGAAAAAGAAACAAGAAGAAAAGCCTGAGAATCTAGGGAATGAAAAGGAAAAGGAAAGGGAATAGGAAGCTCGGGGGACCGGCCCCGCAAGCTAAGTCCCCCACCCTTTAGTTCTTTTTAGCTTATTAGGATGCTTGTTATTTCTTGCATGTTTTGATCCTGACTTCTATGATTTCTGTGTTTAGCATGTTTTCTTGTCCTTTCTGATTTTTAAGTTTGCATTCGTGAGTTGTTTGCTGTTTGATTATGTTCCCCGTAGTTCTGAAGTTCACATCTCTTTGTTGCTTTACTTTGTTAATTGTTGACCCTGCTATTCTGATTAGTTGTTTCACATGCTAGCCTAAGACTTTTCTGTTTATTTTCTCATGTTAAGCATTTCCTCTCCTTTTGTGTTTTAGTTAATGTTTGTTGCTTGTTTATCATTATGATCATTTCTTCTGTTTTGAGATCCTGTGTTAGTCATATTGTCTCTGTTTCTTTGCTTTCATATATGTTTCTCTTGTTTTGAATCTCTCAGCATGTTTTCTTTCTATCCTGTAGGTTCTTAGTTTGAGTTTCACATGCTAATCCAGGATCCTATATACCCTCATCTATTAACCTGTTTCTTCTTTAAATTCTGGAATAGTTCCTTTGAACATGTTAGTCATAGGGCTTATGTTGGTTTTATGATTTTCATTTCTGTCCTGTGCTTCTCATGTTAGTCTAAGACCCTTTTCTGCTTACCTTCTCATGCTGTAGTCTTTGTCTATTTCTCTGTGACCACACTGATTTCCCAACTGGTTCATCTCCTGTGTGTCCCTGTGTCCTTTTGGGCTTGTTAAGTGATAGAACTCTATCTGTTATATGCATGGTTTGATCACATGGCTTTTTGCTCCAAAATTGAGAAGTTCATCCTTTTGTGTCATTTTAACTGTTGAGTGCTGATTCATGGCAAAAGCATGACCTTTGATCTTTGTCTTATGTTGAAATCAGGCTTAAGTTATTATGACCACTCTTGTTGCCTTTGACTGTAATAATTCATAGAACTGGGGTTCTTTCTAGCTTTCGGGGATTAGTTTTTCTACTGTTATCAAGCATGTCTAGTTCATGTACTTGGTTAAAGTGTTTAATTCTCAATTAGGATTTATTCTTTTAAGATTTCCATGATCTTGATATTTCCCCTTCCCTACATTAGCCTGGTTCTAAGGTTGACCATTGATTCTCATGACTGATCAAGCTATGTTTAAGTTTAACTGTTTGTGAGAGTTGAACTTAGTACCTATATGTTCATGAATCTTGAGTATGCTTTGGGCCTTTCAATGAATCATCTAGCATGAATTGTTTGCCATTGGGTCTGCTTGATGTCATTTAACACTTTGGTATATGAAATTGAGTCATGAAAGTTGATTAATTAAGATTCATCATTATCAAACCTGCCTTCCGAGTTTTAATTGATTGATAAACATTGCTTGGTTTCATATGACTATGTGTGCACTTGAATGTCAAAATGACTGAATTTGCATCAGGTTTATTGTTAGCATGAATACTGTTAAATGCCTTTCATACTTTAAGGGGATTGGTTATAGCTGTAGTTCTAGGTTCCATAAGTGGTTAGTTTTTAAATAGGTATAAACTGAAAATGAACAAAAAATAGGTTGTTAGTTGAATAATTGGCTTAAGAATGGTCAATCTTGTAAAAGGTTGACCAATTCTATAAGCCCTAACACACAGCTCACTGTTAAACAGTGGCTGGTTGTGCAAAGGGCTATGTTTGCAAATGCAGACCAGCCCAGGCTCTATATTGAGCCCTGAACAGCAAAGTGGCCAAACCTGTAAAGGTTTTGGGCCCAGCTGTTCAGTATGTGGCTTTGATAGCCCAAGCTAAGTCTCAACTTGAGACTGGCTAACTTTTAAATAGGTTAAGCATAACAATAAAACAGGCTATGCCTGCAATTAGCTTTAATTAAGAATAAATTGGTCTTAATTGACTGAAATTAGTTTAAAAGTGGCTAAAATTGAAATAGCTCTTAAGAATAAACCTGGCCAGCCCTTAAATACTAATACCAGGGCTGGCTATTAGTTAAATAGGTTCAAATCAAGCTGAAATCTGCCCTAGGCAAGCTGGTAAATCAGCAGTGCTCTTAGGGGCACAATTGGGTATTGAAAAGGTAAAATAGTAACTAGTAAGAACTTAGGAGGGTAATAGGGACATTCATGCTCCCGATTTCTGCAATTTTGCAGAGATTTAGGGGTATAATGGTCTCTTAAAAATGGGAAATCTGTAAAAATCTCAAACCCCTAAGGTTATACTAGTAAAAGGCCCTAAAAGGAATCTTTTGGAACCTTCCAGCACATGCTGGAAGGGTTTTTAGTAACTGAAAATGGGACTAAAGTGTAGAATAGGTAATTTTAGGAGGGGGAAGTGGGATTAATCCCATTACTTCCTCCCCAAGTATTCAGCCCTAAAAGGTTAACTATAAATATCCCTAAAAAAGGGGCTGAAAGAGGGGATTCCACTCTGAAAAATACATTTAAGTTGGAGTTCATTAAATACAAAGCTGGAGAGATAGAAATAGCGATACAACAGTAGAAATTCTGGGCTTTCTATTGGGTTTTCTCTGGGTTTTCTGCCTTGAATCACTGCTCGTTTGTGTTGCTGTGCTTTTGTGTTGCTGTTGCTGTGCTTTCCTTCATCACTGTTGCATTGGTCGTTTGAGTCCTTGCTGTTATTTGCTCATTACTTGCCTCCCCTAGAACTCATTGGATCTTTTGCTGAACCAGGTACAAATTCTGCTCAAATGTAATGTTGAAGTGTGGATAAAAATGAAGTTCAAGGAATACTGATGCCTTCTTTACTCCTGTTTTAGTTCAATTGTTAGTATGGTAGTGTATAGATTTGTAACTATATAGTAGTATAGCAGCTGAAGAACAAAGACCAAACAGAAACTATGTAATAACTAGTAGTAGTGGTAGTATAGTTGTAGTATGAATCGGTACCTCACTTAGTTAATTAGGTAATAACATTAAAATACAAGTTAACTAATAATGGTTTCAGAATTGATAATCACTCTATCACAGTAGCTTCATCAATCACGATCATATAGTTAATTCATTTCATTAATCAGCCAAATTCAAATTAGTTAAGAAGAAGAGTTCGATTAGTGCTAATATCACTATTTAATCACATACTGGAAGTAATATATAAGAATGAGTTCAAAGGTAATATCTGGGTTAAGTCATATTAGAGTCCGTAATTGTATATACCTATTCATGAGTTTAATTCATAGGATTAATCAGTAGCAAAATAGTATAGCTATGAATAACCCATACCTTTTCGTGTATATATGGAGTTAAAAGCTCACTGATCCCAGCTAATAATCAATCCATTGGTTAGTATAGGCTCTTTGTTAAAAATAAAAAAAAAACAGAAATGGTCTTGTAATTCTCTGTTGGTAGGTAGTTTTATTTCCCAATTTGTATTACAATTTTTTCAATTGATCAATAAATGGAACTTGACTTTTTCTTTGAGTTCAAACGTATGTATTCTTTTACTTTCTCTGTTGTTATTGGTTTTGGGCTTAACTCACGGTATAGGCTTAAACCATGGCGTTACTTTACTAGTTATCCAAACCTGAAGACTGTCTGGGCCTTAAAGGCCTGGACCGATGCTGATCCATGCTAAGCGAAACGAAAAGAAGACCAGGCCCAATAAGTAATAAGAATTCGACGGGCCTGGATTATTATAGTAATAGCATACGATTAAGGAAGTAAAAACAAATATAGAAAACTTAGCCAAATGTTAGTATCCTTTAATAAATAATTTGGGACGAGCCTCGCCCGAATAACATCGGGGCCCCATTTAGTAACGATATAATATAAATAGACCCGGGAAAGCTAATAGATAATTCCATAGCTTATCCCAAAAGATTTAAAAGCCGATAGACGTTACTTTAGGGCACGATTTTAATATACCTTCCTATAAACGAGTGTGCACTTGGTGCGACTCAAATCCAAATCTCGGTAAAGCTGAAATACACCGAAAGTCATAGGCGTACTGGTTGCGGTATGACTCGAGGCGTGTTTTCGCGATACCGCAAATTCTTAAAAATGATATTTAACGTAAAAGCACATTATGTTGTTAAAATCTATAACTGAGTCAAATAAAAGTCAAGAACGACAGTGGAGCGACCGTGCTAAAACCACGGAATCCGGGAGTGCCTAACACCTTCTCCCGGGTTAACAGAGTTCCTTATCCGGACCTCTGCTTCGCATACATTTCAAAGAGTCAAAATTCCTCGGATTCGGGATTAACCGGTGACTTGGGACACCATTGTCATTCCCAAGTGGCGACTCTGATTAATCTCTAAATAATCCCGAACCGATTGTCCTTAAATTGGAAAAACTCCTTCCCTTACGTTATTTTATCCGCCTCGGGTAATTGAGCGTCGGGGTATACCCTACAAGCGTATTTATACACCTTACGCATGTGTGGGGTAGTAAAAAGGGAGGTGTGACACCTGAAATTGAGAGATTGAGATGAGAAGAACAACAAATTAACATCAGCAATTGCACAGCAGAGCAGCCACGTAAAACAGTCCTACAATAGTAGAAAAAGAATTTTTTAGACCAAAACCATCTTCAAATTGATGAACAATGTCGCCTCAAATTTGTGTCGATCGGGACTCAACAAAAATCATTGGAAACTGTCTAAAATATGCTCGAAATGACTACTGTCTTCGAGCAGTAAAGTCGGAATGCTAACTATGAGGACTTTCACTGAAGTCAATATGTTCCTGGTGAATGTTTCTGTTGGTTTTGGATTGTTTTAAGG